>JAZGTK010000582.1:0-61319 GCA_036877625.1 Ambastaia sidthimunki
TATATATATATATATATGAGAGAGAGCTTGTGTTTACACTGTGACCTCTCCATCTTGTAGGCTCCAGCTCTTCTTTAGGCTCTTGAGACACAGATGAGAGCTCCTCTCAAATTAGATGCCGCTACCCTCAAACAGCTCGAACCAGCACTTTATTCAACCACTAACACAAAGGCGCTCACCAGCAGAAGGTCAAAGCCACCTGTGATTGGCTAAATAATTTTTCGTTCGTTTAAATGCGAAACACACAGACACAAGGTTACTCTGCTCTCCTTTCCACGTCACTCTGCCTCCATCCATTACAGCATCATTCACCTCAATCAATCTCCTCTTCATCACTTTCTCTCAAGCTCCCCCATTCCACAAATCATTATTCCCTCTCTAACATCTCACACTGTTCTGAGCTTAGAACAAACAGCTCATCCTCATCGCCATGGAAACAGTGGAACAACAGCAGATTCCCTGGTGTTACTGGGGGTTGGGCATCTCAATCATTCTTTTTGCCTCCTCTTTACCTCCTCTCCTTCTCTCACAGATCTCTTCTGGAGACCCTGCCAGTATGCACACATGGTACTGGATTTAAAATGTAGTGACTACAATGCCAACCGCAAAAAAATAGTTTGCAGTCACTGCACGGATCAACCAGAGTATCTTTAAGAAGAAGCCCATGGTTGATTTTCTCAAAACCTGTCAACAGCATGTTCAGGTCACATTTCATCCCTAACTCCATAAACAAATTAAAAAACAAATGAAATTGTGTTTTGTATTAAAAAAGCAAAGTTTCCAAGACATTACTGTATTGTAGTAACAGGAATCTGATGAAAATAGGAATCTTGAAAAAGAACAATGGACATAACCAAAAAGCAAAAACGTCTGCATGCACTACTCTCATGAAAATTGCATTGCAAATCAAATTTACATAAGATTACTTTTTATTGTTATGCAAAATGTAATTTCAGTTTTTTTTGGGAGGAGACAGCTTTGTCTTAAAGTGAATTGGAATTATATTTTTTTAAATAATTCCTTAAGATTTTATTATAAACAATATGAACGTTTCGCAATAGAAAAAGAACATGTACATACACACTCTTTGTGGGAAATGTCTAGTGACACACAGTGGATAACACAGTCTCTCCTCTAATAAGCCTCTGTTGTCCAACTCTGGATAATTACAGACCAGCAGAAATTGAGACGGCATTAGATAAACAAAGCCAGCTGATAGCATCCTCTATTACTCCCCCAGTCACTAACTATTATTGCCTAACAGTCAGAACCTGACATGCTGTGGACTATAGCGGCATTAACAAAGAAAAAGAGCTTTTCATCAAAGCAATCAGTTATATTTAGAACACTGACAACAATCTTTTACATGATAGCAGAAATGTGCACCATGATACTGATGATGATGGAAGGGGTGAGGAAGGGAAAAAGAAAGATGACAAACAAAGACTAATTAGAGGAGTTTGGGGGGAGGAGGGGTGAATCCCGGGCAGCACAGGGACTTTTCCTCCGTAATTGAGATGGATGAAGTGGACACAGAGGCCAGATGTGAAAGGAAGAGACCCTCCCCTCTCGCTCTCTCTTTCTCTCTCTCTCTCTGCCCATGCTCTGTCTCATACATTTTGAGCTTCAGAGCTGACTTTAGCCAGTTTAATCACTAATGACTTCTAAATTGAATTTAGCTCAAATTAAAAAAGCAGAATCAAATAGGAGATGGAGCGTGCTGTAACCAGTCCTCTGGTGCAGTCCCCTGAAACAGCTGAAACAGGCTTTCCCACTTTATTCAGTTTTGACACAAACCCTCTATCCCAGCAAATAAGATGGATTACTCCAGCCTCTTGAACCGAGGCCACGACAAACAAACCCTTTGTAAATTTAAATTACATTTTGATTCATGTTTTATTGCCAAGGTTGAAAGTGCTGATATGCAAAAGTGCCATTTGCAGCCCACACCCCCAGTTGCCCTTTACATCCTCATTGTTTTCTGAATAACAGGCAGTATTTGATTAAAATGACGGCTAGCTGAAATTCCCTCAAAAAATAAAATGCAAATGGAGGAACACCATACATGGCCATCAATGAAGATATTTCACACTAAGTAACTTCAACTGTTTATATTTCTCAAATACAATAATATGAAAACAGGAAAAGAAGAAAAAGTATCTGATTATTTCTCCTCCGTTTTAAAAATGAACAAAACACTTAAATAAAATGAATAAACTGAGCCTCACCATCACTGCAAGCACTTCTAAACATCTACAAACTACAATTAGGACTAAAGGGTTTCCATAATGTAATTAGCCAAAAACAGCAGCAAGCTTCATCAACACAATGTAATGAAGCAGACATCTAAACACTGTTTAGCAATTGTCTACTTTTAGCAGTGACAACGGTGCTCCATTAGACTAAATACCAGTAATATACTATAGGGCAGTATATTGGTTCTAATCAACGAAGACAAAGGCTTACTGATGAAGCAAATTAGATCTCATCAAAGTGTGTTCAAACATTTACAGGGCAGGCTCCTCTCATAGAGCCAGCATGCAAGCTTTTAAATTCATGAACTGGTGCCCAAGCAGGGAACATTGCTCCAGTCAGCATAACCACACACACACACACACGCACACACACACAAACATTCCCTGCAGGCTGGTTAGATCAATGGCAATAAAATACCACTGCTGATTGTTGTAACATTGAATAAGTGTAAATTCTATTTGAAAATCAATACAGAAAAAATAGCTACACCTGCAAATTTATTGAGATCATTTCATTTTCAAAGCATCCCAGGCACAAACCTCAAACATGAGAATGGCTGGCAATCCACAGCCCTGAATGCAGGGTTTGAAAGGGACTGTCCAATGGCCTGGGTCAGCATGAATGATTGGTCATCTGCCCGATGGGGCATCGTCACGAAAGTTTATCATTTGCATGTGTTTTTAAGCTTTGTCAATTAAAATATTCAAGCACAAGTGGATGTGAAAGAACTCAATTCAGTTCTTGCATTCTGATGTTACTGAAGTTATGTGTGCGCAACACACATGCAAAGCATGCGGCCAGAAAGCTGCATGTAGACAGCGCATGTATACTGAATGTTCACCTCGTCCTGTGATTGAATAAATTAAATTATTACGACACACAAAATTATGTAAAAAAGCCCATATTGGTGATTATTCTTGTAAAGCTAGTCTGTTATGTCTTAAGTAAATGTAAAAATAAAATGTATGTTTAACAGTATTACTGGATCTGTGAATCTGGTCTTAAAGTCAAACAACAAAGGCCACATCAGTCCCTCACTGCTCCTGACTGATTCAGTTTTGTAACTTAAGTGTTAATCTATATTTAATTTATACAGTGCAGCGTTGCTTCACATTTAATTACTTATTCAATTTCTGTACCTGAAACAACTGATATGCCAACCTGAAAATAACTGTTTATTTCTTTTTCATGTTTGAGCTGATGGTTTTTTTTGCTGTTGTTTGCGATATGATTATTTGTTTTATTACTGACTGTTTACTTGTTTACCCTAACATCATTTGAGAATTAAATAAGTTAGGCTAGTAGGTTTTTTAGAAGTTTACTGAGTTTTCTAGTTATTTCTGTTATTTTTTAGGTGTTTTTGTTATTATTTGTTAGGGTTATGTGGGTCAAAAATAACGAAAACAACAACTAGGCCTATATTATTTATTTAGTACTTGTTGTTGTAGGGTCAGTTGAAATTTTGGCAGGGCAAGTATAAAGTTGAACCACTGGCCTAACCGGGCCAGTAGAAAAAAGTCCCTAGCATTAAGCCCTAGAAATCAACTTTACCTTGACAACACTGTGACAAATGCTACTTCAATGTACTGATATCACCAGCATTGCATTCTTATTGGCATTTCATAGTTGTCACAGCACTTGATTGGTATGCATACCGTGGCTATCTGCTGGTCATAATAAAGTGTACACATTTCCTTGGCACAATAAAAGTGGAGCATCTGCCAAGATACAAAAAATTGTAAATGAATAATTCGATACACAAATATCCAGTGTTATTAAGAGAATTGTTCTATTGAAAAGAGCCGCAGTTATGTGAGGGTTATATTCTCAATTACACATCAGGCTTGGAAGGCTGGGAGAGAATTGAGATAGAGCAGCACGTTGTGCAACAGGGATTATAGAGAAACAGACAGCAGCAGTCACCCACAGGCTACACAACCCAGCTGAGATGAACCAGAGAGCTAATGTTTACTGATACACACACATCACGCCCACACACACAAGTACACTGATATTTCAACATGCTTACTTAAAATATATGGTTCAACTTGTTCCTTTATGTCAGATATATATGTGTGTGTGTGTGTGTGTCTGGGTATAAAATATATATATATATAATTGCTGGAAGGCAAAATGAGGCAAAACAAATCCAGTGTAGGAGTTAATCTTAGAAGAGATTAGCATCTACAGTCTGACTTGGTCTATATCACAACAAAATTATTCAAACATCAAATTTATTCAAACTTGCAGCTCTTACCTGATAGTGACCAGCTTATATGTCTCCTTTTCCCTCAGAGCACAACACACTTGATTTAGTAATCAAACAGAGTTCATATAGAGATCTCAGGAGAAAGTGAAACCGGGTCTTCTGTGTAATATAAATGCAAATCATAAGCGTTACACTGGAAAAAATATGAACCGTATGACACAAAGATACGTCTTTGATTCTACAGCTGAACACAGTTCTACAGAGAACACACAGAAAGAACCATATCAGTCGAGAAGATACTGATCTGTTCTGCATGTGTGTGTGTGTGTGTGTGTGTGTAACTTAAGTTACAGCATAAAGGCAACCAGGGTTAGTTGTCAAATAGAGAAATTAAACAGAGGGAAAGTTAGCTGTAAGGCTATATCGTAGTAACTAATTGTCAGTCAAAAGTTCAATTAAACAAACAAATTTTGGTTATTGGTGCATGCTGTTACAAAATTCCAAAAATGAATTGGTCAATAATAGAGGAAATGGTTATATCGATGTTTTTGTGGCCAACAGCTTAAAGCATGTGCCTATACAGAAAATTACCCTTGGAAATATTAAGGTAAACAGTGACAACTAGCTGCTATCATCTTTATTAAAGGATCATTGTGTTAATTCTATATTTATTCAATATTTATTCACTGTGCATCAAGCTATCAGAATCTGTATAAAGCAGAGAAAACCCTTTGGTTACATTTTCATAGGTACAGTTAACCTGATTTCATGAGAAATAGCAACTTTTATATGTTGGCAAGATGATGCACAACCTAAAAACAGAGGTATATTTGTTGTGCCCAATGTCTTTCAGTCACACAGATTGGAGCAGCATAATGTTTTTTGGTTCTCTGTACATTACAGCAAATGATGAGAGAAACCATTATGATTTTAACAGTCCTGACAGCTCCATTTCATTGCATTTATTTTTTCATCATAACACTCAAACACCATCTGTTATCAAGTTCAGCAGCCTGCCATGTGAACAATGACCTCATATCATCAGCCTCACATGAGCACCTTTAACAACATGAAATTGCATCAAAACGAATGCATTCTTCCTGTCAGTACTGAATATATATATTAAACTCTGACCCTTCAAAACAGATTGATGAAGTAATGACCTCACACATCTAATCCTGGTATTGATGTATAATTGGTAATGCTTAATTACGAGTGTCTTTAACCTGGCAGATATGCAGGTAATTAATAGAGTCAAGTTCTGTTTACCCAGATCAAGCTCAATCAACTTGTTGATTTAAGCTACAATGAAGCATAACTTTATAAATGTCATTGTTTGTTAAGAGACCAGCACTTGAGCTTGATCAAAAAAATAATAATTTTGTAATACTGATTCCTCTTAAATAATGGATGCTTATTGTGAAAATCTCAGTGCAAATAGTGAATCGTCTATTATCATTTTAAAAATTCTGTCTCATTTAACTAATACAAAAATAACGAGGATATTTTCTATTCATCTTGGCCTGGTCTAGCACTGTTATTATTTTCCAGGCTCACTCAGTGCACATCATTAAATCTATGAGGATTTTTTAAATGAACTCTGCCTCGTTTACAGGGATATGTATGAGTATAAATGCAAGAGAAACAGAAGAAAGAGGCAGAACGAGGAAATGTGACTGTGTGAATGACTGTGATCTTTATGAGTGTTTCTCATGCAGCAGCGCTGCTGGCCATATTTCCCCTCTCTTCCCTCAGGATTATTAATAGATCTATAACTACCCACCTCCCTCCCTGCTCTTAATCTACCAGGCAACATGTTACATACATAACTGCATGATTACACGCATCAAACATCAGTATGAAAAGCCTTTAGTTTGAAGTGGCTTTTCATTTACTTTTACAATTATTTTATTGGCAGACACTTCATCACCACAGCGACCAACAGCAACAGCAAATTGGCCTACAGCTGTGACAATCACTGCAGCATAGCAAAACAAAGCTTAGGAACCTAAAAAATGCAGTGCTATCTGTCAAATCTAATATGTGAGGCAAGATTTCTATTTTTTAACAATTAATGGGAAGCTATAGAAATAAGTTAGTAAGTAGTTACTGAATAGCAGGGGTAAGGAAGAAACTTTTCAAACTCAAGTGATAAAAAATAGGAGAGCTTTGTGGCCTTGTGGAAACAGAAAGAACCTTTCCAAGCTTGACAAGACCTCTTATCTAATTTGGCTACTGTTTTGAAACTAAAAAAAGTAAAGTTCTGCCAGCGGAGAGATACAGTGAGGTATATGGACAGTTGGTGGCTGACTGCATCAAATGTAAAAGTGCCCTGGAGAATCATGACAAAGGGAAATGAGGAAACTCTGGCTGCTGTTAGTGATTCAGTCACTGCTGGAAGGGCCCTTTTCTGTACACAGTCCTATTTTAAACCCGACAGCTGTGGATAAGGTGACAAAAGTCTGATGATGGATTGATCTTCCTCAAAATGTAATTCCTCAATCACATCATTTGTGCATTCTGAGTCATAAAGAGAGTCAGAGATGTTCTGGAGAAGAAGAAAGAGGACAGATTTGAGGGGGAAGGGGGACATAGTTAACAGAAAGTTAAGGTTCAGCTGTGGTATCATTGAGAGGAGGTTAGGAGTAGAATTATTGTAGATACCAGTATTAGTATTTTTGTAGGTTTGTAACTTATTTAAAACCTCATTAGGCAGGTGATAAAGGCTGCAGTCATGAGGAATTTAAATGTGTCTGTCAGACAGCAACTACACTGAGTTGCCCTGTGATCACTGGAAGAAGAAATGGATTCATCTCATAACATCACCACAAAAACCAACCACAACTCTGATGACTGCTACCACAGTAAAGAGCTTCTGTTTCCATGTGTTCAAGAATGAAAACCACTCTCGTAATGAATTATTAATCTAAACTGAAAATTCATAAGAAGGCAGAGCAGAGAATAAGACAAGATTAAGAAAGTCGCACCACTTCAAATTCCAGCAGATAAAGCGATCTGCAGAGAATAGCATTGCATGTGAGAGTTTTGTACACTAGATTTGAATCTTTTCTCAACCACACAAAACACATAGAGCCTCAGTTAGACTGTTGCTTACACAAGACACAAAATCTCCTCCCATAGAGAGCATTACTAACCCTCTCAATTCATAAAAGTGCACCATGAATCAATGGGGATTAGGTTCCAGAAAACAATATTGGTGAGGTAAATTTTCCTTTTAAAAAAAGAACATGAACATATAGTATATATTGATCGATCTGAATACAGACTTTATAGTATTCTGTATAGTATTCTATCTGTACAATCTCTTGCACTGTAGATGTAGAGATCTTTAATCTAAAACAAAACAGATTTGTAATTATTGCATGTTGGAAATATGATTTAACTACAGATATGCATAAAGAGAAAGAACATGTTAATTAAGAATAATGAAGAATCCTTATAATTGCAATTTTATTTAGAGTCCTATTTTATGATCCTATTTTAGAGCTTTTTTGTTTTGTATCTTATAGAAGAAGAAGATGAACCTGTGTTCAATTTATATAATCTATGCAAACCCACATTTTCTTTACAATAACAATTAGACATGTACTATTTACTCTTGATTGTGTATCACATAAAGAAAAGAAAATAGCAAAAATGCACATGTCAAAAAACATGTCATAGGCAAACACATCATGGTTATGTGGAGGAGTTGTGTGCAGTGCTGGTCTGCAGTCAAGAAAAGTCAAGAAAATCTGGCGTCTCAGTCCACACAGTTTTTCCAAGCTGCAAAAAATCAGCAGTTTTGCTATGTTGACTTCAATTACAACTGTAATGGGACACATGACCCTTAATTTCACAGATCAAAGGAGTATGCAAACATCAGCATACAAACTGAGTGAGTGAGCACTTTCAATCCACTCTGCGCACTAAGAACTTTAAAGGGACAGTTTGCCATGAAATGTTATTTTTCAAAAATTGTTTGCTTCTGAGTCAAGAAGGGCCAGAATGACATTATTATCACAAGTACAAGAAGGACAAATAAAAAAATCTGAAAGAGGTAATTCCAAGAAAATCCATAATATGAGTTGAAACTACTGAAAGCAATAATCCACAAGTGGTCTTAAGTGTTTTATTAATTTTATGAGACGGCAATATGATGAAAAAATAATGTTTAAAATACAGATTTTATTCATCTTCTGCACAATAACCATAAACTGTTTGTGGTTGCCAAGCAACAAACCGTAACAACTTGGCACAATGTAGAATGTGTGCAGGTGTATGCTGATCACATACGTAATAATGGCATGGAATGCAGCTCATCCAATCAGAATGTAGAACCAGAAATATCTTTTATATTTTATATAAAGTAAAAAAAACAATATTTTTTAATGATTTATAACCTCTACAGCTATTTCTGATATAGCATAACCTGGGCAAGCCAAACCATTAGAATAAATTTGTTTCAAACAGCAGAACTATTTTACAAACTTTGTAACAAAACATGAGTCCCTTAAAGCTGATTGGATGTATAAAAACTGGATGCAGGATTGACTGAATTCTTAAACAGTAATTTAGAAGAATACATGTTGAATATTTCTAATCGTTCTGTCATTTATACACGCAGAATGCAGGATACATGACAAGCAATATTACATTTTGCTATTTAGCCAAACTGCTCTTCTGGATGGATGCCAGTGACACTATCCAGCACCTTCATTTAACAGGAGGATGAAGAAATATGAAAATAGTCATGGCAAGTTGGAACTCCTCATTGTCACTATCATTCATCAATGGCTACATTTACAAATTATGTTTACTGTTATTATAGCATTAGGAATCCATTACCACATTTGTTATAACTGTATATATAATTAGCTGTCAGCGTCTCTCCGCTCTGTGTTTTCTGTACTGCTGTACTGCTCTGAGCTATTCTGGACTTCAGCTGGTCCTAATCGCTGCCGTAAGACGAGAGCTAAAGATTTCACAAGACACAGACACATTCAGAACAGCAGAACAGTGACAGTTATGACAATTTCTCTACAATAAGCCACGACATGTCAATCCCAAAAACACCCTCCATCTCCATTTCAACAAACAGGAGCTCTAGAACATCCATCAATCTCCAGAGCCTTCACACCCCTTAGACACATTCACGCAAACAGCCATTTCACCATATTATTAGATATTCAAAGAGGAGGAAGTTATGACACTCATTTTTTTCAGGATATGTAAGGAAACTGTGTACTTTAACTTTAGCCAGGCTGACAGCTGTCTTAACTCTCTGCTCTGGGTGAAATATACCCTAATTACGTGTGCACGGCATTACTCCAGTCAGCCATTCATCAAAGAGATGTTGCTGCTCTGCACAAGTATTTTGTAAATATAAATGTCATATTTTCAACTAAAGGTACAATGATTGAACTGCATTTGCCGCACTCAAAATGGCTGCAGGTACATATCATGATGTCTGTCAAAACATGTTTGTTTCAGAGATAAAGCTGTAAAAGCGCATCAATCTTTGAACAGAATCCTGCCTTAATCTCAGCCCCCTCACCAAGGTTCATGCGAGTACAAAATGATGGCAAAGATGCAGTGGCATAAACTATCCTCATTTATCTTAACACCAGCCATCCATCATCGCCCTGGTTCCACATGCAGAGAGCACTAGGGCAGTGTGGGAGGATGGGGAAATATGGAGCAGAACTACTGGTGCTCACCAGGATCAAATGTACCAACCCACCAACTACCAGCACCATGGATGGGCATGAGAACTCAGCTACTCCAAAAACACAGCAATGATCAATCATAAAAACACAACAACTGTGCAATTTAATTTAAAAACATTTTACTTCAATCACAATCATTCAGTAATAACTGTACACAAATGTGTCAAATTTGTGCAATTGGTTATGGTGTAATTTTCAAATTTTAATAAAAAGGAATTACACACCATTCTGAAAACTCCCTAAAATATCTTGCAAAAGCAATGCAAAAGCTACAAATGCTTGTCTACAAAGACTAAGAAAAAGATAAAATAGCTATGCAGGATCCCCTCCCCCCAGTACTCAAATACTTGGTTGATTTATCTATAGACAAACTGCCCACCGCTAATCAGCACAACTTCTCGAAACCCTGCCGGTCCCTCGCAGACAGACATGAGTGACCTCATCCATCTTACTCAAAACAGAACACAGGAAGTGTCTGATGGCTAAGCCTGAGGAACAGCAAAAGACAGAAACCAATGTGTCTTTTAATCTAACACATACCAGCAGAGCATGAATGAGAGGTACTAAGTGTATGTGGAAATTTAGAATTCAGAGAAAGGAAAAGATGTTCATTTCTGAATGTCAGCTGAATGGTTCTACTACAGGCTTTGTCCTGACAATGTCATGCAAGAACAGATACATCTCAGGAGAACAATATAATATAGAAAGAATAATGCAAGGAAAAGTAAAACGGGAATGTTGTCAAGGGTGAATGTGAACACTAGGACACTCTTTCCCTCTCAGAATAAGTGACAGGAGAATGGATGCAGACCACAACAAAGGCACAATATTGAGGCATCCGTCATCACAGACCTCTGTGAACCTCATATACCTGCTGCTAACACAGGACAGATGCCTCATAACTCTTTATGCTGTATACTCACAATGCTGTATGATACACAACAAAACAGCTTTTTCCTCATGCCTTCACATGAAGTTGTTTAGCCCATCAAAGGCAAACACACCACCCCCAAACCACCTACTCCCTCGACCTGGTATAAAACATCCATACCTTTGGTGTCCCTTCACAAGACTCTTCAAGGGATGCTTTGATGTGTTTTGATGCTATGTGTCTCACATCAAAAGAAATAGCAGTGGATGTGATCAGCAGCACTGTGTTTCTGGGGACAGTTTACCTGCACCACCCCACAAAACATGTGAGATAACAGGCATATCTCACTGAACACAGTGTTTGAAAAACAGAAGGTTGAGAGAGAGTAAGAGAGAGAAAACTGCAGCATATATTGCCACAGATCTTAATCAAATCTTGCTGAAACAATGACACCCGATAGACAATGCAATGTTCACACTTAGTATCGTCTAGACTGTGTAATTAATAAAGACTACAATGGCTTATTTGCAGTCACCCCTGTTTGGGGTTTTCAAATCAAGGCATAGATGAATCTTGCTATCCACGGCAACAGAATTACAGCAGTCGTCATGGAGCTGTTACGGTGACCGCATCAACACTAATGGGAGAGACGTGATGGCGTCTCAAAAAATAAAAATCATTAGTGTTTGGATGCAGATGGGTCTCTCCTTCTCTCTTTCTCTCTCTGTGGATGTGTCTGCTTATATGCACCTGTGCCGTTGGTGTGTCAGTAATTGACTTCCTCCCAAAGTCCCTCTTTCCTCACCTGCTCCCTGTGCCACCATATTTCTCATCCACCATCCCATAATGCCTCTCTGCTTTCACAGTTATTTGCGGTCTCAGTGTTCCCTCAGGTCTCTGTGCTGATCCACAGCTAGTCCTGTGCTAAGAGCGCAGGGATCGAGGCATTTCCGCATCTTCAAACCAACAGCTGTCAGGGAGCTTATGAGAAACAACTGAATGACACACATCACAACTGCTGGGGTGGGCTGCTCTTTACAATGGAACTACAATGACTCTGGGGTTTATCTGGGAGAAACTCATGGGTCAAAATGCAGCTCACAAAAGCATAATACCATAAACACCTTAAAACTCATGATGGAGCTCCTGAAACAGTTTACATGTCACATGACCTCATGGTGTTGCATGTTTTTCTGGACAGCATTATTGTATCACTGGTTTGTTCCATTGGACTCAAACACACATAGCGTTGGCATTGCTGGCATCAAGCACTACCAGATGAGCTACAGGGACAAAGAAAGAGCTTGATTAACAACCATATTAATGACTCCAGGAATTCAAAACACATTAAGATCGGCCTCATAAATCATTACAGAAAACATGCTCATCTAGAATTAAACTGTCATATTTTAGCCTGAAGTATAAAACCACCAAAGCCATAGAAAAGTTGTGTGTAAAAGGCCTTACAAGACCCGTTAAAAACCCTGAAGGTTTTTGTTTTTAATTCCAGTTAATGATAAATGTGTTTTTCCCTGTTCTCTTAACAATTTGACTCCAAGAGAACACTAACTGTCTCTTTATTGATCGAGGCTCTTGAACAACATTTGGGATCAATTTGAACATACTTTAGAGTAAATTCATTAATCTACCACCTGCAGAGAACCACAAAGCAAAATAAAGGAGAAACAGCCTTACAATATTTGAAGCGGAATGTGTATGCAGGAAATTGATGAAATCAGATGCAATGTGTAATTGCATTTGTAGGATTCTACCAATAAATTAGCCCAGCAAAATCATCTTACATCATTTTGTGACTAGAAGTGAAAGTGTTCCACTAATAAACACAGTTGTGATTACACCTGACTCAACTGATATAAATCAGGCATTAGAAGAAGAACCATCAGCCCTTTTCCCCACAGGTCAGATAGTGTGTGAGCTCAGGGATGTGAGCTACATGCTGCTTAGCCTAAGGTTATGAAAAGCAGGTGAGAAAGATATGCAGACATCAGAGGAGACACATGACCCAGCACCAGAGAGAAACACGGGGTCACACACGGTACACAGAAATAAAAATAGTGCTATGCTGAATTTATTATGAGAGATGTTGATAGATAAAGTGTGAAAACAGATAATCCAGGACACTGTCTGATCATTTGTCATTGATGTTGTTTTAAAATATTTTAGCAAATGGTTTAGCTCCCCACACAATACAATTTTAAATAGTTATAGATCTTAACTACACAATACAGAGGAAAAATGTATATACTGGATAAAAATCCTTTCTGTCACAATTAAACTGATCTTCATGTCATTTCAAAACAGCCTGTCCATTCTATTGAATATCCTTTCCATAAAATTAAAATGAATGAGTGACCAGTTGAGCAAAATGACAACAAAGCACAACTTTTTTTATATGAATGTTGTATATGATTTCTGTATCCATACAGGACCTTTGTGTCAGAAACAGACCAAAATTATATATCATTATAAAGTATGGAAATAAGTTGTCTAGAATATTAAATCACTTTCTGTGTTTGCTGAAAGAAACTCAATCACACAGGTTTGAAATGCCACATGGGTAAGTAAATGATGACAGTTTTTCCCACTTGACCAGTTGTCCTACTTTACCTGTATTCACCCTACACAAAAATAATAGAACGTCTTTTTAAATGCCTTCTTCTCTCATTTGTGTTCCTGTTCCCATTAAATCTCCCACTCATGTCAGTTAGTTGTCGTTTTGTTTCCGGTCTCATCTATCTCAATCTCTGTCCATCATTCATCAGTTGCTCTCAGCTTCTTTCTCACTGCTGGTTTGGATAGGAGAGGTTCTAGGCAGGTGGTTGGTGCTGTGAAAGGTCAGAGCCGGTGAGAAGCATCACTCCTGTGGAGCTGCTTTCCCTCCTCCCATGTCCTGGCAGAACGTCCATGTTCTGGTCCAAGCGACAGAGATCAACAGCATCTCTCCACAGTTCACAACATTTCTGCCAGAATAGAATTCTCCTCTGTTTCATAATCAATCTTTCATTTGACTTATTTTATTTAGAATCTTTCAGTCTTTTCCTGCATAGAAAGTGACACCCTTTATTATAGCTGTAAAATATAGTTTCTGAACCATCATTACAGTGATGGACTGACTTTCAGATACACAGTGCACTGGCAGCTACTTTAAGTTTGCATTTCATAAAAATTACCTCTAAAACCTTTTGTTCTTTTCCGCAAGCAACAAATAAATAAATAAAACATGATGCCGCAAGCAGCTTCGAACATGCTTGTCAACAGAATTACCTGAATCAATCTTTCTTGTTGATTGCTCAGAACAGAAGCTTAATTTAATGTTGTATCTCATTTTACTTTCAACTGTGACTTTGTAGCATTTAATTTTCTTTGCCAAAGCTTTGAGAGATACTGGAATAAAGATGAGGCTTCTTTGATTTTTGCATGATGAACAATCTGTTTTAAATGTGAAGGCCTTGATCAAATGAGCATCTATTGCCTTGTTGGCCTGATAAATTACACAGTGTCACCACTTCATAAAATACTTAAATCTCACTAACTCTAAAGGAGCTGCCCATTTTTCTGCCAGCCCATATTTATTTGTGAAATTAGAAAGAAGAAGAGAGATGTGAGAAGGTCAGGAAAGCAGATGCCGTAATAAAGAAAACACCTTAAGCTGATGAGGATCTGCTGAGAGTTCCCTGGGGACCTTGTCTTTTAAAATTACATTTGTGGAGCTTCTGACACTTTCTTTTACAAACATGGTACAAAACTGACAGGAAATCATGTGAGTGTCTGTCTGTCTGTCTGTGTGTGTGTGTGTGTGTGTGTGTGTGTGTGTGTGTTTGTTGGTCAAACCCTGACAGAATCTCCTGCACAAGCTGGCTCTTGATGTTAACTCTGCTTTCTTTCTTTACGCTGCTAAAGCAACAAAGAATTAGAAAACCTTTTTTCCTAAGTGAACATTGTGTTTACTTTAGAACTCAATAAATAGAAGGTCTTTATGTAACTTCCTGTGACTTGCAGCAGATCCTCAAATCAGCAAAGAAAATTCCAAATATAAGTCTGCAGGTTCCATGGGGACAACACTAATAAAAAAAGGTGCTTCACGATGCCATAGAACAATCTTTTTTTGGCTAGGATGGTTCCAACGAACCTTTACCATCCATAGAACCTTTCTGTTTTAGAAAGAAATAGCTCATTATTATGAAAGAAATGAATCCTCTAAGAACCTTTGACTGAATGGCTCTTTGGCAAACCAAACATGACTTTTCTATGGCATCACTGTGTAGAACCTTTTAAGAACATTTTTTAAGAATGTAGTCAGCAGACCACAGATTCTTTAGAAGAATTAAAGAGCCTTCATGTGTATTGACTTTCTCTCCTCCATTACCCATTTGACCTGCTGACCCTCAGTATGGACCAACTTGGCCTTCAGGGCTTAAATGCATCAATGTGCACAATTACCCTACTTGACAATTTTGACAATTCTCTGTCTCACTGTTTACAGACCTTCCATAACATCCCTCCTTAAACTGTCCTTCCATTCTTCAGCTGTATCACCAATATGAGGCTTTTCAGAAATGGCTTTCAATGTAAACATGTTAACAAAATCTTATCTGTTGCTCTCTGATATTGTATCATAATGATGATGAGGAACAACCTCTCAAGTTGAAGGAACAAGCAAAAAAAGGAACAAGAGGAGGAAAGAACGGATCTACACCAATACAGCGAATTCTCTCATTTTCTCT
The DNA here is from genome assembly GCA_036877625.1 of Ambastaia sidthimunki. Lineage (NCBI taxonomy): Eukaryota > Metazoa > Chordata > Actinopteri > Cypriniformes > Botiidae > Ambastaia > Ambastaia sidthimunki. The sequence goes on from JAZGTK010000582.1 coordinate 15,811, forward strand.
TTTTCATCTCTTCCTACTTCGTTATCAAGCATATACTATTCTTTAAGTTATGTATATTTGCATATCTATCAGATCTGTAGCTCTGAGCACAGATCAGATCAGAAGAGAGGTAACAGACATTACTCTCACAGAGGAGAGAGAGATTTTTTCTACAGATATAGAAAGAAGAAAGCTTACTGGACTGAAAGTTGTGTCTTCAGTCTGGAGTCTCTGACTCATTGCCCAAAAAATGCCTCATCAACACCATGTGACCACATACACACACAGACACATCAAATGTGAGATGCATGCTGATGTCTTTGACTTTCCACCAGTTGTACTTGTAAAAGTCCTTACCAACTTTATTACATTACAGTCACAGATGCTTTCCCTCAAACATACTTTACAAGAAAGAACATTGTGACTTCATTACCCTAATACTAATTTTCACTGTCCGTGTCCTGACTTAGCCAAAATTCCCTGCATTAGTGAGCTCTGGTATTCACAGCACAGGTCACATCCTTTCTCAACAAGCCCACTTTACTAATCATAGCACAAAAGAGCAGCAAACATCCAGCCTTTCATTGATCTGCCTTTGTAAAGGGCCACGCTTGGCTCATAATGCCTCTTTGTGTCAGAGGGAAGCGCGGTGAAAGTACAGAGGCAGCTTGTGGTGGCAAATCTGATTGTTAACTGGTCTGGGCTGAATTCAGAACATCACCTGACCTTTATGTGGTATAAGTGACAGACACACAATGCTGACCTGTTGACCTGGCTGTTGGTTCAGGATTGTCAGCTGTCTAGCTGAAGAGACGTGTGTTTTGTGTTTGGTAATGCTCCATTAACAGCACACACTGAAAGTCCACATAGCGCTAGCTGACCAAAGCGCCATTTTCTACTCATCATTTCTTTACTATTTTTCTGTTTTTGATGAAAATATTGTGAAAATATTGAAGATTGCCTTTTCTATGCAACAAAAGCATGTGCTGACCAGGGCCAACATAGTGTGTCAAGCACCAAAATTGACAAGGCTACATAAACGTAGTACATACAGCAAGACTGTATGTGTCATTTTTACAGTCTTGGTTAATATGCCTACGAGCCAATGAGATTTGAGCTACAGCAAAGAGTAAGACCTATTTTCTTTGTTCCACAGAGGGGTGGAAAGCAAGATGGTGAGTGCATGAAGACAGAACTGTCTTTCTGAGTGATCTAATCCTGTTTTACTGCATATGACTTTCATTATACAACTTAACACAAATGAGAAAGAGTGACAGTCAAGTGTGAACAGAATAACACAATCTAACATTACATCAGATTTATTTAAAAACTTCATGGCACCACCTGCCTGTGTGAGAGTTAACTGTTTAAAGCTTTCTGCTTTTTGTGCGCCATCACACTTTTTGTGGTGTTTCCTTATTGCTCATATGCCCAACAGATCTCAAGTTTTTTATTTTATTTAAAAAAAATAAGTTTAAAGGCATAATCGACTTTGAGAACAACAGTGTTTCAATGAGTAATCTGCCTGCACAGTAAGCCATATCTCATGCATAATACTGGTAATAATGAGCCAACTTAAAATGTACATTTCTATTGGTGTTCTCCAAATGCCTGAGGTGAGCTGATTTCTCTGCTCAGAACATAGTAGTGAAGCCAAAATCTGCTGCCAGACTGCAGTCTGTTTGTAAAGAACAGGTACTGAGGGTTCTGCTGGACACGACTCCAAAGATGGAGGTCAGAGATGTACACTAGAGGACACACACGCTGCATTGGTGCTGCAGATGAGAAATTGAATACAGGCACAGGGTCAGTTTTCTTTATGTGCAAACAAAAGAGACTCTCACACACAACACAAACAAATATCAAGAACTCAGATTGCTAGACAGAACACACACAAACTCTCTTCCAAAACCTGCCTCACTGCCTAACACCTCAAAGAAACTGTACATAGGCAACAATTTAGTGCGGTACACAAATAGTTCTTCTTGGGTAATGCAGACAGGAGACAAACGATTTAATATAGTGTTTTTCCCTGTTATCTGTGTACACTGTGTATAGTGATACACTGCTATCTAGAGGTGATCAATCTTTATTTACACCAAACAATTGTTATTGACACTTTTCAGTTCTGAATGAAATATACATTATTAATAATCAACATTGTTTCCGTCTTGTACCATTGTTTTTCTTTTAATCACTGAGTTGGTTGTAGTGCATTCTTGGATTGGCCAGAAAGGACACGTCATGATGCTAAACATTTGGCTAAAAATGAGGTACCTTAGCATAAATCAGCATAAATAAGTTCTTTTAAAACAGCCCTTGCGCTTCTATGGTATCTTAAAATGTTGCCTCCATATGCATCTTACTGTACTAGGCTTTGGAACAGAGCAACATACAAACACAAAAGTGGCACAATTTTTACACAAGAAGCAAAAAAACACAACACACTGCATGAGGGCAAAACTATAGGTCATCTTAGAAATAAAAAACAGAAATGTTTCATTATATTCATAAATACAAAAGTCTGTGTGATATTTGTCATATATGTGTGTGGTCTGGGGGGTTTAGGGAGCAGGAAAGTGAACAGAGGGGAGTGTGCAGGTCTGGGGGGAAGAGACTCATTAACACATCTGCCGTCCACGATGGGAAAATGCCTTTTATTGCCTCTGTGCTTTGAGATTTATCACTCTGAAGCTACAGCACACCACAGGCTGCTGCTAAAACTACTGGCTCATAACAGTTGTGACTCATCCCCTAGAGCTCACACAGAGACACAATAGACAACTGTTCACATGCTTAGCTTCAATCTTTGGCTGCACTGGGAGTAACAAAAGTTTGAAATAGATTTCCACTGTAACAAAATGGTGTATTGGTATTTGAGTTTAATATTTTCTCTCTATCTTTGGCTTCAACGCTCTATAATCTTTAATAACAGTTTGTGTGTGTTTGTATTGCGAGTTAAATCTGACAAATTCTCCTTTAGGGACATATGAAATGTCCTTGTTTGTAAAAATAATAAATAAATAGTTTTTTGGTCCTCACTGGTAAAAGACTAAATAAATCAGCCAAATCTAATTCACCCTTTACCTTACTCTAATTTACTTTCACTTTCACAAATCTGATAACATCAACAAGTTTCTCTCAGAGACTAATTTAGGGGTAGCCAGTAAACATCATTATGTAAGTAATGAAAACTATTATGTCTATGTGTCCCTCGCTACAGTATAACTTCTAAGCTCTGTATGTGGGTGTGTATTCAGACAAGGTTTCCAGAGTAATTACAAGTAGTAACTGAACTGCTCATCACTTCAGTCAAGGTCATTATTCAAAGCCACCAGTGAAGTAAAAGGTGAAGTGTTCCATGTGTTTCATTTGATCTTCAGAACCCGGATGAAGGTGCGTCAGCCAGATCCAAACACGTCCTAATGATGCAGGACAGCCTCAGGAGCAGATCACTTTGACAGCAGGCATTGAATTCAATCCTTTAACTCTCATCTCAGAGGCGTCTGTGTGGAGATCTAAGGTGCTTTATCAGAGCCACAAGCACCCAAAAGCACATGGTGCAGACGGTCGCAGGCAGCAGATCGTAGCCCTTGGCCTGGTTTTGACAGACAGTGTGCTAAATGGGAGCTAATACCTCTGGAGCGCCGCTAACCGAACACTGATTTTATTATACTTACTCCTCAGTTATGCTTTGGATCTGAGCTAAAGCTTTTAAATGCTAAAGCTTATTGCATTTATATTCATGCCCTTTGGCGTATATAAGCATATAGCTCCTATTGGGGATCAATACATGTTATTTAGTTTAAAGGATGAGGTGGGAGGCTTGTAAAAATGTTAATCCTCATCCACATCATTGGCAAGCTTCATCTTTGTGTACAGGAATGCACACTACAAAACATGAGGGCCGCTGAGTGACAGGCATGAGCAAAAGTTATGATGGAATGGTCTGCCTATGTTATTTTAAGTGATAGAGAGCAAGTAACAGTAGCGGCGGATGAGCAATAAGACGAATATTAGCGTAGCAGGAATAGTGCAGGTCTCTGGAGATGAGACACTCAAGTGATAGGAAAAATGAGCCTACTTATAATAAAGAATTGCACAATGAAAATGAATTACTACTGACCGCCGACACCTGAACAGCTTGCAGGCTCACAGGGGAGCTCGTAAGACGCAGCGAGTTCTGGGAGTGCACCAAAATGAGGTCACCGCAAAAGATTAATGACTCAGTCAGACATTGCAAAGCCGAATGATACACTCCAACAAAATAAGCAGGCGGGGAAAACATGCAAATCTATCATTGATCAGAATCCATCTAATTAATGGATCTACCACACTTTGTCAGAGGAGGGTGATTTAACTGTGAGTGGCGTGAGAGTGAATTCAGTAATGGATTCTGCCCATGACAGTGATTGATGGGAGTGTCCAGTGGGTGTGTGTATGGGAATATGGGCTTAAACAACCAGCCTGGACTCGAGTATTAGAATGAACAAACATCAATTCCTTGAAACAAACATGCTTTCCAATACCCACACCTCTGAGGAACACAAACTAATGAATAATCACCATCTAATCCACCCACACAAAACAGATTTACTGATTTCACAGAATGAGCAGTGATCAACAATAAAATATTACCTGGGTCTACTGGTAAATAATGTTAATTTCAGACAGCACACCCACAGATTGCTCACAGGCCAGTCACTGACCGTCTTATACGTATTGCACACAAAACTGACAAGCGCCTGCAGAAAATTGGTTTCACACATCTTCCAGAAGTTATACTGAACTAGTTTGCCAGGAAACAAAGATGTTTTGGCAAGGTTTGGACTTGTACAATGAGCATGTTGAGGAATAACTGATTGCTTGATTTGCCAAATTTTACCAGGCACTTAATAGCAAGTAAACTAACTGTGAGTTAAGTCTGTGAAACAATCTGTACTTACTTTTGGACTGAAAGTCATTTGTGCTATTTTTGTTGGTGTAAAAGCAAACCATCTGTGGTTGGTTGTGTTTCTCTTCTTTTCTAAGTGGGTGGTTCTTGGCCAGTACATGCTGCAATGTGTATCAGACTTTATGCCTATACTCTAAAGTCTTGCTCTGCAAAACTAACTGGTAACATTCTGCAGTGAGATTTTCATTATGTATAACGTTGAAACAGATATAAGTGAGGCTTTGAAATGAATGTTGTGTTTGCAAAAATATAAGCGATACATCAAAGAACTATATGGAAAATTTGTTTTTTGCTGTATTATTCATAACTTTCAATATTGTTCATTATTGTATTTCCTTTAACAGGCTGTCAGTTGCAGAAATTATGAATTACATATGTACTGCTCATGTGAAGCTCATCCAAATATGGCCACCTGTGTCTCTGAAGTTTCATTAAATGAGCTCCATCCCACCTCCTCAGTCTTTAATCATGTTTCATATTCAGAAACAATTATACAAGGCAATTTAGCAAACCCAGGAAATGAACAACTCCCATCTAAGCCTTTCCTCTCAGGCAAACTTGTAATTTACCAATTAGTATGCAAAGAGATTTTAATTCTGCCAGTTCCACACCCAAACCACAAAGGCGATATTTCCTCTTTTACTCCATCTCTGAACCATTAATCACCAATCAAAGCTTTAAATCACACACAGACCAAGACACATATGTACACAAGCTTCTTTTATGACTGGAATTCAGCTATACTTTTTAAATGGCAGTGTTTTATGGACGGAAAACAGCAGAATTACTCTTGTATTATCACAATGGCTTGTGTCTGTTATTGGTCCAGATTCAGGCTCTAATTTGATTTGGCAGGGGTTTTGCTAGTGTACATTTTGTAAGCTGAAATTGCTCATTCAGAAATATGATATTCAAATAATCAAACAACCATCACATGCCGAAAATTAAACCAATCTGTCACCCTGGTGGCATAGGCAGATTTAAAATTTCACTGAAGTTACATGTTCTTTCTGTGCTCATGTGCTCAAAGACATTTATAGAGGAACCAAGAACACAGACAGTTAAGTAGAAATGAGAGCAATTTGATATGGACACCAGAAATCCAGTAAAACTGCTTTAAATTTAGCAGAAAATGTGATGCTCAAAATAATATAAATGCTTTTCTACAGACCTACAATATAATATGAAGATTTATCCATAAAACGTAAATATAATATTTAATATTTGATAATATAATATGTAATAATTTTCTCAATTTCAGGTATAAAATGCCATATCTGCTATCAGCTAGAGGCTCTGACACGTATCAAAGCCCAATAAAGAGTGTGAGAGCTGCAGAGAATCAACTCTGACCACTGAAGGACTCTATCTCATACTGAAGAAAATGTCTTCCCTCGTTCTCTTGTCCTGCTCTCTCTCTAAAGGTGGCCTTGGTCATGTTCTCCTTTTGTCACTATGTTCTTATGAGGCTTTTCTATCAGATATCACAAATGTTTCAATTATCCATCAGCCAACACACAACACTCAGCATACAGTGCAAAGAAGCAAGAGATTGTAATAAGAATGTCAATAATCTATTCAGTGTGTTACATTGGCAAGCGATACAAAAAGTGGGAGGAGACAAAAAAGGGCTCCACTTATAAAAAGTATAAAATGAGTTCTGAAATACAATCTACAATGTGACCCCTATGAAATGAGTTGGAGATAGTGATTGACAGTAGAAGAAACTTCTTCAAGAATTATAAAAATAAACCCAGTCTCACGCTCATTATCACAACACGCATTATCACACACAGACACACTAAAGATGTGTGTCAAGCCTCTGACCCAAAATGACTGAAACTCACACTTCTGAATATAGCGCTTTGCTTATGAAAACAAATCATTTCCACATATTGACACCTTACACACTTATTGGTCACTCATATTAGTTACATATAGTAAATAAAACCCTAATATTTTTAAAAGGTTGAATTGTGAAATCAGCACTTTCTGTGAACAGGATGTGTAATGTCCAGCCTGTGGAATGTTCCTCTTCTAAATCTCTCAGCTGTTACAGAAACCTGTTCTGATGTTTGACTAATGTGTAGCCCGGCTGCAGGACATCAGGACATTTGTGCTCGGCTGGATGAGTGGCTGATGTGAGATGTCTGAGGACTAGAGATCAATTAATGAAAGTGTGAACTTCTAATCAGAGCTTGTCATGGTATTGATCAGGGCTCATTGTGGTCCAGCTCATCCTCTACATGATTCACCTGAATGTTACTCACCCCCTATGTGCACCGTTAATGAGTGAATCAAGCAAAGTCCATCTCACTGCAGCTAAAAATTACAGCTAATCTCAGCAGTCCAGCACCTGCTCTTCCATTAAATCCACTACATCTTGTAGACGTTTGTGAGGAGGCAGCTGGGGAATATATGATTAATGAAAAACATACATTTTTTATCTGCAAAATCTTTTGCTTAATCAGTATGCATGTCTTGTTTTCCAGTAAAAAAAACTCTGAACTGAAATATCTGAAAAAAATCTGAAGAACATAAGATTTGGTTTTAGAGAAATCTAACTTTAGATTATCTAAATTTTGCGAGGTTAATGCTTAAAACAAGAAAAAAAATTGCTAATGTGAAAATGTTGTTTTACCATTAACAAATTGTAATATCTAACAATTTTGTAATATCTAACAATCTGAAAAAGTCTAAATAAATTGCTACACCACTCAAGACTGTAATACCTGTGTATCTGGTTTTAACCACATTTTAATGTTTGTACTTGAAAACAAGACAAAAACACTGAGAAAGAAAATGATTTCTGCGCTGTAATCCCTTTAGACGTTTTCAGCTCTAAAAGATCTCAGTTTAAGTGGTGCAGGGCACATGAAAGTGATGTAAGGGCTTTGAGAGGAAGCATTAACACGACACTGCCACAAGCCCTTGCCAAACAATAGTACATTTGTTTACACCACTGTGCTTAATCTCAAGAGTGTTTATACTGAACCCTATGCCGCGTGTAACTGTCTTACTGCAAACTCCCTCTCAAGAGTTACATAAATGATAGAACAATGGAAAACACCAAAAAGTGTGCGCTGCTAACACACACACACACACACACCAAAAATCCAAACACTGCTGGTTTTATTCCATTATAGCGTGGATAGGTTCAGCAGGAAACAGACAGAGTTCTGCCTGGAATGTGATATGACACAGGGTCATTTCATATAAGCCTGTCAGCATTCATTTTGTTACCCTGGTGACATTGCTGTTTATGCCTGTCAACGTTCCAACACCTTTCTGCCATATTTCCACCCGCACTGATGATTGTCTCTTCTAGATTTTGATGGGCTTTGACTGAGAAGATCTGTATTTCAACAGAATAACACAATTTGTCTTGTTCCATAGCAAGTGAAGGAGAAACGTGTTAAATTCTTATATAGAACAAAGGTGGATTAACAAATATGCTCCTGCACACACATAAATTCACATTTCTCCCGCTGATCTGGCCTCCCTGCTGTGGTCAGAGAGCTGATGTAGTCTCTTTGTGTCTGTGTGATGTTACAGCAGAGACAGAATGAGAGATGGGGGGTGGACATGGGGGAATACGAGCAGTAGAAAAAAGAGGAAAGGATGTGGAGCTACTTAACATAACCCTAACTGTTAACATTAACTCCTATCAGCAAAACAACAAAAGCAGCAATAGCTTGTTCTTGGCCCTTCCCCTTCTCTCTTTCACCTGTTTCATGATTTCAGTGGGAACTGATCCAAACGCAGGATGTTTTTTGGGCTAGCTGACATAAAATTTCAAGCAGTGACAGCAGTGTGGCGTGAGAAAATGTGAGTGGTGCTCGCACACATCACAATTGTGGGCAGTTGCCAGGGCATTGCTATGCAGTTGCTAAGGTGTTTAGAGTGGTAGTACATTGCAGGGCAGGTGCTGGTGCACTGCAAGGGTGTTCTGCACTAGGTGGTTGCTATGGGGTTAACAGCTGCTTATTGTCCCATGTTAAAACTAGAAATGCGGAGCTGTTGGGATACAATGAAGGCAGATAAAATGAGAAAAGCAGGTGGACAGGTGAGTGATTAGATAAGAGATTAGGTTAGATTTATGCAAAACATAGATGTATGCAACACACATAAATTGGTTACTAACACACAAATTGCTACACACCCCCGCACAAGAACAAGCACATATACTGTTCGTCCCCAAGCTCAAGCCACACCAATCCCAGACCACACCATTAATCCAACACACTCTGACGGGTAAGTAATTCTGCAGGACTCCATTACGCCCCAGTCACTCAGCACACTCCCGTGAGGAGCACGGCACGCTCACCAGTTTGCTAACGCTATCACCTCAGGGCTGGGCTGGTGGTTAGCCCCCACTAAAAACCCAAAGCCTCAAAACATATTCCAAAACCACATAAGATATTTAAGAGCAGATAAGCCACCTGCAGCATGTTTACAAGAAAATCCATCAAATCAGATACAAGCAGGCACATGTGCCCTCATCTGGAGCGCACAATACATCAGCGTCAGGAGAATGATCGGTGACCTCTGACCTGGAGGCTGGTTATCTTTGTTGTCACGTCTCTTTTCCTTCTATATTGCTCTATAATTAACACCACCATCTTACACGGTCTATGGTAGGACATCAAGGGAGTGTGCCTTCATAAATATTTACACAATTCGGCATGAAATTTTCAGGTGTTGGAAAAACTGTTCTACGAAAGCTTCTTGTACAGTGCCCAACAAAGATGAAAGAAAGGGTCGCTCTTGTGAGCTGGTGAGGAGCAATGTCCAACCTCACTGACTCAAATCTGACAATGAGTGAGACAATGTAATCACAACCTCCACTGAGGTGGAGTTTTGTTAAAAGGTCAGATTAAATTGAATTACATCAACCCTGTAAAATATGATGGTTTTTACCCATTTATATATGCACAAGCACTGTGATTTTTGTTATTGAGAGTGCAGATTTCATATTACTTTCTTTCAAATGTATAGTATTGTTGTCTGTGTGGTGAATGAGAGGAAAACTATCAAGAGCGGCATTTGAGGATGTGATGTGGGCTTCAAAACGATTACATCCAGACTATAAAGACAATAGAATAAAGGCTAAGATTAGGTGAGGTCACAGTGAGTTTGAATATAACTAGCCTGTTTCTCCCTGAGCTCCAAATTCTAATTCCCAAATTTCAGAAGCTCATCGAGAGCGTTCACCATGGAGTTAGAATCTCAATCTGAATTTCACCCAGAATGCCTGCCAACAGCTGTTTGAAATGCCAAGCGAGAATCAGCAGGGTATAGCAACAAATAAGCAAACACAACATGTCAAATGTGCTTTGAAGGCAGCTGTATACAGTTACAGTGTGAGCTATCGAAAATAAAGAACAAAATACAGGATTTGTCAGTCCATTACATGAGAAAACAAGATGAAAGCAAGTGTAGACAACAGTGTAGTAGGGGATTGTAGGACAGGCACATAATTGGAAATGCATAGCCATGGTTATCTGTGAAAGATTCCCCTGAAGTGTTTACCGTGGTCAGTGCCTGTAGTACCGAACACTATTAGCAATGCATTACTTAACTACTGTGGGAATTACAGAAAAGAATAAAGGAGAGAAACAGATTTCTGATTGTGACTGCAGTGATCACTCTTGCGCCAAGAGTGTCACACACAGAAATCTGTTTCACTATTTATTCTTTTCTTAACAAGTATGAGAGTCACAAAGTAACAGCCACATTTGAGCTGTTTAAAATTTTTCAGACGCAAATACATCCGATGTTCATTGCAAAGGACAATTCACGAACTAACGCACCTTAGCCCGAGCGACAGAGAAGCAATAAAACAAGCTTTCTGCAGCTGGAGAGAATCATCCTGCCCTAAATTATTTATAGGCCACTTAATTGCACATTTGGTGGATATTGTACCTTAGGCTATCAGTGATGAGGCGCAGAATTCAATTATAAACTAAGAATTGTAAAAAGGGCCGTGAATGATCTGATCGCTGACTCCGCATGTGCTGGGGCTCACAAATGACAATTGATAACAAAATCTAATCTCATCTGAATATTACATTATTTTGGCATACTTATTCGGAAGGCAACTTACCGAGAATCCAGCCCAAAAGGGACAGGAGTGTCTGACCCTTGGAGAAGTAGTGAGGGCCAAAGCGGCGAAACTGACAGCCAAAATAAGACTCCCCAGCACCATCTGTGAAACTCCCAGAGAAAGCATGATGCGAGTACGGGTCCGAAACTCTCTTAGTCGGGAGAGACTGCGGGACAGGGACACCGGGCTCAGAGAACGACCCCTTGGCATCGCAGTGACGGGCATGATCACGAATGAAACAGTTCAAATGAAAGCAAAACTTCAGTTTAATCAGCGCGCTTCTGATAACAGGACACCTCTGGATTTAATCGCTCCGACATCCACAATATAAAAACCAATTCATTGCGGGCTGCCAAGACGCACCGACCATCCTCCAGTTACACTAGGTATCTCATGGTAGAATAAAGATCAACGCACTACTCTCTCAGTACTGAGGATAGATGTGCTCTTTTCTGCAGGTGTTTAATTAGCGCTATCCACACGCATTTCGATAAGACAAAACACTGCGTAAAGGCTTCGTGGAAACGCACGGTGTAGGTGACCCATCAATCCGTTCACAGCCGTCACGGTGCGTAAATGAAATCTCACGACCCGTCTTGCAATGGAAAACGAGTCTATGACTAAATGCGTTCAGATGAAACCCATTCTAATTCAAATAACAACTTAAAAAAATCGCGCTTAACCTGACGGCGTATTCGCGCGTCAAGTGATTTACGCTCTGGGTACGATGCGCTTTGACATTCCGCGACGCGTTTCCGACGTCCGACACCGGTGTAATTTCCACTCCGATCTCTGTACGTACAGCCCTGCCGCCGCAGCCTCGCGCTAGTAGTCTGTCATTCAGATGTGTGACCAGGTGGTGGGTGGAGGAGGAGGTGGACTGAGGTGCAGCCATATGCAGATTCACATAGTAGATGGATTCGGGCAACGACCAAGTTTAAAGTCCTTATTCAATTATCCCACTTTTTCCACATCGATACTGTAGGGTAAAAATTCATAACTCTCCTTTTAAGACTTAGCCATTGCTTTAGGGTAATATGCTATCATGCAATACACCATTATTTTAAAATTAACGAACGTGTAACTTGTAGATCAAACAATACATATTTTATGTCGGACAAAAAATGTCTGTGATCAGCTTGCATGCAGAAATCTCAGGTGAACGGAACTGTCATATTAGGTTAGAAGAATCGTGCTAAAGAAAGTCAAACTTAGATCAAGAAAACATAATTACGCCTAAAATAGGTTAAAATGGGCATATTTATCTAAGAAATTATTAATTGCATAGATCTACAATATTTGATCAAGGTGATCTTCATATTATGTCAGCTTGTAGTCATTTACAAGGTGGGCCTGTGAGTCCAAAGCGTCACACAAATTGAGTAACCCCATTGATTAAAAGAATATTAAAACAACGTTTAAAACGTTATAAATTGCTGGTCGCATTGAATGGTCCGAATGAATCTGCGCAGTAGAGCATGCGCGCCATCTGCAGGCAACAATGCGTGACTACACATTGGTTATACTGCAGTATAACTGTCGCAATAAGACACATTTTGAAAGGCACCTTGCCCTTAAGGTTAAAAAGGGATGCTGTTTCCTCTTTACTAAAATTACCAAAATTTAGTAATTTACTAAAATTACAAATGACAACACATTGTATTTTAAAAATGAGTTTATTTTTTAATACAGTGGCATACTGGAAATTGTGTTGGGGATCAAAACTCTGCCACACGTGAATAGCTAATGACCAGTCAAAGCCTGTTATACTGTCTAAGGAGAAATGTTTTCTGGTGTGCCATAATATATCGTCTATTAGTACAAAAATACATTTCAGGACACACAATAAAGCATCCAGTATCAGAAATAAATGCGCGGGACACATTTAAAGCACACAGTTTAAAAGAAACAGGTTTTGAGAATAGTTCACATCAAGCACTTTTTGTAAATAATGAATAAAAAGATGGTTATCATTAAAAATGCTTATATTTAGTGTGTATCGGTAGAAAAGGTGATTTTTATTACTGCTAAATACACGTTCCAAGGCTCCAGGGAAGAACCAGAATACAAAGACCACTTTCATTTAGTTCCTTCTCTTTTAAAAACGTTTTCCCCCCTTAAGTTTTATACAAAATAATAAAGACATACAAAAGTAATTTACAAACCATTAATGAAGGCAATATGCTAGCTTTATGTACAGCCAATTTATCTCCTTGCTGCCATTATTCATTCTTTGTTTCTCTTTAAAGGTCATGTGCATAGCAGATAAAAAGAGAAAACCTGTTCTTAGCCTCTATGCTGCTCTTGTGTGCGGCACCCAGCTTTATTTTGTACAGTGGGTTGACAAAAATGGCATAAAGACAACTTCATTTTCTTCATAATTTATCATTACCACAACTTAGCAAAAAGAGAAACCAAAAAGGTTTTTGTTATTGAAAAAGTGAATAATTTCAGATAAGGCATCACTGCTTCAGATGGAGTGAGTAAGAGGAAGAAACTGGGAGACACAGAATAAGAGAGAGAGACAGAGAGGGGAAAGGAGAGAGCAGCGGTCTTCACACCTGAGTCAAAGCACATGCATAGATCTCGACACAGCAGGAATGTTCCAGTGCTAAAGTTCACAGGTCCGTGAGGAGTCTATAAAGGAACTAGTAAGAAAGGTGAGCCTGTAGGTATCTGGTGACATTTGTCCTTGGCTGGGAAAGTGTATATTCTTCGGTTGCCATTTATTTCAGGATTTCCTTACACTCTTATCTAGCACTGGGTTCTGCACCTCGACGCTCTTTTGATAAAAGCCAGGCAACGCATCAGATCTACACTTCAATAAAACCTCTGGACTGAAAAGCCTAAAACTAGAATTCAATATTCTAGAAAAGTTGCACTATACAGTATATTCATTATATTGTGCATTCTATATTAAGTGAAAATACATATGCAGATTAATATAGTCTCTCATTTTCATTTGCCAGCACTGAATGGAAGAACCTAATAATAAAAAAGTGTAGCAAGTATTTTAATCAGCTTACAGTGTGAATATTAATTTGTGAGTGGCACAGAACATGCAGTCCAGTTAATGTCTTTTTTTAATCTTCAAAAGCCTTTAAAAGCACTTAAAAAAGAGGAAGAAGAAAAATCAAAGAGGAAGATGAGGAAATTAAAACAGCACTTCATAGAATGTAACCCACCCTCCAGTCTCCATGGTTACAGTAAACAAAGCCAGAGTACAGTCAGGAGACCCTTCATTTAGTGTTGCTTAGTGCCTTCAGCCTAGAAGACCGAGAGTGTGTTTTCATAAGGGAGAAGGAAGGTTCTCTTTCCATTTATCTGGTCCCACATTCAGTAACAGGCCTGTGATTGCCCTCCTTAGAAATGGTCAATGAGTACAGAAACACAATTGGCTCCAACCAGGTAGTTGGGATCCCCAGGGAGAGACTTGTTTTGCCAACTCTTAGGATCACCTGGATGGACAGAAGAAAATACAGAGGAATATTACAGAGCTGCAGGTAATAAGATGAACTGTCATGTTATACATACATGCATTACATGCTGTAGTGACAGCTAAAAAAAATTAAAATACGTTTTATATACTTAAGTAAAGACATAAGCATGCTTGTTTTTTAGGCAGATTTACCATGTTCTTCATGTACTGCAGAACTTGATTGCATAATCTTACAAAGATTAGATTTTTAATCTTACAAAACACTAATTTAGAGAAACATGACTTACTTAAAACTATATAAGTGACTGAGATCTATTATTTTTCACTTTAACAGATACAACAGGTCAATTACACTCTTTATTTTGTTGTGTTACAGGATGGACAAAGAGATGCATTGTGGGACATTCAGACAAATGCTCTTGGCATCCATGAATTGTTCTGAACAGCAGAACTAGAGCAAAATCCAATAATATTAAACCCTAAAGTGCTTTAATGCCAATGAACATTTTTGCATTCATTAATGAAAAGTGTGTCATTTCAGTGCCACTAGCTACACCAACGAGAATTGCAGAATAAAAATATATTTTTATTAATACATTTTAAAAATGGCCAAACCATTCCATGTTTCGGGCAAACTCTCACTTTTCTTTAAGCCATCACTCACACATGTCTGGGCCCCTTCAAGCTGTGAAAAAAAGATTGCAATTCTATTTACTGTGCGGCGAGTGGTGACACTTCAGTTTTTCTCCAGCACAGCAGGGGTTAAACTACAGTTGAACATGTTTTTAAAGTCATTTATAAATCGATAATTCTAGGTGGGTTCTTTAGCACTCCACTGTAAATTCTATCAGAATAACTTCTGTGCAAGACCCCTGTCAGGTAAACTCACTTTCCAGGAATGTGCGGCATAATTACTAGCTATGGCCCTGTTTTAAAGAACGCCCTTGTTTTATACAGATTAGAAGCAAGAGCCTGTAATCCCTTTGCATTGAGACAAGGCGGCACATAAGACTGCAGTCTCATCTCTGCACTGCACGTTCAAACTGAGAGCTTCATTAGCGGATAATCCAGGGTGATGCCAGCTTAACCAGTACCAGTTACACAGAGACCAATGAATGGAGAGAAAGAGAGAGAGAGAAACCCAGGGAAACGTGCTGCTGCTCTCCATTAGTAGAAGAAAGGCAAAAACAGCATGTGAACATTCAGACATTTGGGTGGCTATGTGAGAATCCATTCACAACAAACAATAACATGAGTGAATTATGAACTAAAATTGTGAATTAAACAGTGAATTATGAATTCATCAACTCATATGATCTTCATAATGATCTTTTGCAGAAGTTTGATTATTTAACTGAACTAGCTGTAGAAATACTGATTGATGCAGTGTTTTAACATGACATAAACCAGCAGACTAAGACGTTTTGGATCCAGAGAACACAAAGGCATTTTCTGCCTTTCTGTAAATCTGCTTTAAAGATCTGAGCAAAATGTAAATTATGTTGGGCTCTGAAAGGTTACATAGATCATAATCAAATTTTCATGCTTTTCGTGCAAAATACAAAATCTGTTTGCCAAAATGTACTTTTTTTTGCTCTAAAGCAAAAAAAATTTTAGTCTTTAAAACATGTCTACTCTCACAGAGTCATTAGGTTTATTCCCAGTATGATGGTGATTAAAGCATTATACTGTTAGTGGTAGTAGTAATTTATCATTATTTACATATATAGATTAGCTATACTACTACAACTACTACATAAGGATTAATTTTTATATGGCACTCAGAGGCCAACAACATAAATAGCTTAATGTCCATCTGGAATGCCGGTTCTGTTTACATTACCCAAAAGATCTTACTTTACGTTTTTTAGCAAGTACAAGAAAAAAGAAATGATTTATGGTAAACAACAGGAAAAAAAACAATATCGTAGGATGAATTTTTAAACTCAGTTTGAAAAGCAATACATTGCTTTAAAGGCATGTTGTTCTAGAATTGTTCTGGAATAGGTATGAACAGGCCTTAATTTAACCACATAAATGAACAAGCTGATTGAGTGAGTGACAGTGATTAGGTGAGTGACAGAGAAAGAACAACAAATAGATAGAGGATTAGCTGCATGGATATGTGAATGAAAAGATGCATAAAGAAAAAGGCCCACAACCGGTCATGATGTCACAAAGCCATCCCAAATGACCCCCAAAAGGACAGAGAGAGGACAGCGTACCCGACGAGGAGTCGGAGGATTTTAGAGCAAAAGACCAACCATCAGGAGTCATAGACGCACAGTGAGGTAGGCGGAGCTCCACTGGCTTCAGGAACTTCAGACCGTGAGGGCCGCACATCACCAGAGGACTCAGCAGAGTTTCACCTGTCAATAAATCACTTTCATTAGTCTTTGCAGTACACAAACAGAAAGCAATAATGTTCTTCCACCATTATCTGCAGCAATGGGAAATAACATTTTGTTTAATAATCTCTCTTACATTTGTAACTGTCAATTCAAAAAGATTGTGTCTATTATGAAAACTTCAAAAAAAAAATCAATATTGTACTTTGTATTACTCTGTTTCTTTCACAAAGCAGCAAAGATAAAATCAGAATCGTCCAGCACAGAATGTGTGACTGACCTTTCTCTTTGTCCAGAGGTGGCAGGATGCTGTTATCCCGACACACTTTGAAGTAGATCTCTTGCTCCACACCTTCAGGAATTGCTCCTTGAGGGATGATGATGCTCACTCCAGTCTCAATGGAGCTCAGGACGCCACCATTACAGTTGAAGATGCCCCGCGCTGTGGCAACCACTGTGTGGCTGTCATCATCATCATCATCCTCCAAAGCACTCGGGCTAAAAAAGAACAAAAATAGATAGTTTGACCTGCCTGTCCCAAACATTGAGCTAATACATTGTATTACATACATCACAACCTTAGAATTATAAGGTTTTATCTGCGTTTTGACCAGTTTTGAGATATTAAGGTTTAAAGTTTTTGCATTGCATTGTAAATACCAAAACTTTTTTGTTTTTTAAATTAAACACCCAAAATGCAGTTTTTTTTAAAATAAAACACCTTTAATAGTGTCAATAAGTTATATTAGAGTAAGAATATGTCAATAACTCAATTTTGACAAAAATGTCAGATAGAACCTTGTAATTCTAAGGTAGCGACATGCATTGTATCACATAATACATACACTGAGCTCTTACTTTTGATCATAAGGATAAAATTTACTATTGTGCTCAGCTGGTACAGCATGTACTTGTTTCAGTGTTGCAACAAGATTTTCAAATAAACCTTTTAACTTATAAAACCTTAGAAATCACACTGCACTTACCAAACCTAAAGCTGAAGAATTACTGAACAAATTTCTTTTGCTTATACTGTACCTGACAGGTATTGCCTTGGGAACAGCATTGATGTTGTTCTGCTGGTATTTGGGTTTCTGGTCCATGGTGCGAGTGAAGGTGTCCAGGCCGCTGTCATGGTCTGCTGGCTGGGGGGAGCTCTGCGGTTTCGCTGAATTACTGATGGGGGCTTTCACATTATCGTTTTTGTTTTGAGAGTCATTAGGCAGAAGGTTGTGGTTGAACTTGGGGCTGTCAAATTTGCGCTCAAAGGGCCTTGCCGAGGTGGTGTATGGCTTGGGCACAAAACGGTTGTAGCTGGACGTGGCAGGAATGTTGTTGGGCTTTGGAGGTTCACCTGTGCCGTTAACAGGAGATTTCTCTGGGAAGCTCTTCTGAGGCAGGTAGGTGCTCTGGACTGTGTCTTCATGATTAGGTGGCTTCACTTTAGGAGACCCTTGTGCATCCAATGGTGGGGTCACTGTGTGAAAGAGAGGTAAAGAATAAGCTCATGCAGTCATTTAACAGTATGTTCCAAGAGCTCCTGTAGCTCAATTGATAGAGGATTGCACTAGCAACACAATGGTAATGGGTTTGATTTCCATGGAATGCATATTGATAAGATGTATGCTGTCAAATGCTTAACTGTGCATCTTCCAATGTGACCATATTTATAAAACAACGGTACATTTGTATGACTGCTTGTGTGTTTGCCACTACAGTTTCTATGACTACTTTCAAACAACACCACAAACAAGCAGTTGAGGGCAAGAAATATAAAATATCATGCTTTCATTAGTCACTTGCCTGCAGGTTTGGGCAGGGTCGGGGGTGGGACAGCTGGGTTTACCGGAGGAACAGGGTTGATCTTTTCCACTGAATCTGCCCTGTGGCAGACAAACAGATGGGCAAAATTACACATGGGAACAAAGTCTTATATTTCATATATTTAAAAAAAAAGTATTATAGTCTTATGTTTGTCATATATTTTACATTGACGCACATTACAGCAGAATTGTATATTACTAACCAAGCGGTTTGCCAACATGATCCGATTCTATTTAAAAAATAATTAACATTAATGCATCTGTAAGTTTCTACATAAACATTTACACAATGATAAGGGGGGATTCAGTGAATCTGTATACACTAAACACTATAGTAATTCACAATATACAGATACCAAATAAAGTCCAAACCGTGTATGTGTGAGTGTGTAAACACCATCTATGTTAAGTGTGTGTGTACTCAGCATGTACCTGGGGTAGTAGCCTGGCTGGCTCTGAGGTTGGGCTGGCTTGATGGCAGGTGTCAGCTGTGGGGAGGGTTTGCTGTCAAAACTGCGGCGATCAAAGTAAGAAAGCTGTTTCCTATAGTACTCCTCATCCTCATCAGGGTCATTGTTATTAGAGCGAATGATATCATCCGCTGCCTGAGACTGGGGCTGCTGTGGCTCTGGAGCTCTGAGAACAGAAAAACTGGGGTGTTTTCATAATACTCGATTTATATAGTGGTAAAAATGCCAGTAAAGTGCAGTAATACAGCTAGAATCTCATAATAAAGTTTAGGAGACCACTTTGGAGTGTTTGTATGAAATGTGTGTTTATCAGCAAGGTCTGAAAGCATATACTGCATAGAGACGCAGCGCCTGCAATGTGACGTATGCACCACTAGATGCTAATTTGATGGCTAGTTAAAAAGAGTCCATATATTAATGCCTGACGGGGCTTGAAGGACTGCATTTGATGTACTTAAGTCAGTGAATGGGCTAATGTGTCAGTTCATTACCTGAAGACCTTTTCTTGATCCAGATTACTTAAAGAATTAGCTTTGGGTACGGAGGCAGCACCAGGTTTAGGCACCATGTCCACTGGCTAAGAGAAACACACAAAGAAAGAGGTTAATAAAATCAGTTCCCAGCCTGCAAGGAAAAAAGTCACACATCCTAACATCCTATCCTGCTTCCTAACTCACACAAACTTTATTATTCAACTGTATATACAATATGTTTAATTTAAATAAGAGCAGGATTTCAGTCAGTGTGGGCGGGGCAAGCTTAAAACAACCGCTCATAAAATGAAATTAAGCAACGATCAAACTAGCATTTCTCATGGCTTGCTGCCATCATGGCTGGTTAAGACAAGACGGCTTTTATTGCCTCTGTCACATCACGCCTATTTAGAACAGAGTGTCACTCATATGCATTAACTTTATACATTCTTTTACAATTTCCTGTCTTTCACAGTGGAAGACTGTTACTACTTAGTCTATTATTTACTATTACAGTATTACTGTCTCACCCGAAGACCGGAATCTGCAGACTCTCTTGCCCTGTCCACAGAAACCGATCTCTTGTTCTCAAACATCTTAACTCTTGTCAGCACAGACTGGTGCTTCATGGCTGGATCTTCCTCTGCTTCTACTGGAGGAGGAGGAAGGGGTGCAGGTTCCACTGGCGGTGAGATGGACTCTGGTTTGGGAGGGGTCACAGAGGACTCGGAATTAACATAGCCCCTCTGTGCCGGTTGAGAGTAGGAAGGTCTTCGAGAAGGATCGTAGTACTGCTTGGGGGGCTCAGGGGAACGGGAGGTGGCATGAGTGCGGGGAAGGGGCTCCTGCTCATACTGAAGCCGCGCATCATACCCTCCCGTGGCGGGAGGGGGTGGTTCGTCGTGTCGGATAGGTCCAGCACTGGGTTTGCCATAGCGGGGTCGACCCGCGTCGAATGCCATGTCGTGTCGTGTCTGAGGGTGTCCGTAGGCGTGGTTCAGACCATCTTCATAAGACCTATGAGGGTCGTATCCAGAAGGGCGCTGAGGGATGGCTTGGGGGTCATACGGGGCCCACTGATCTTCATATGGAGGCACACCGTTGTCAAAATTCAGATGAGGATCAAAGTTACGAGCCTTTGGATCCATGTAGCTCCTGTCATAGTGGTAGGGCTGGTGGTCGTAATCTCTGTATGGCTTGTCTTCCTGGTACAGGGGCTGCTGGGAGCTGTACTTGGGCTGCATAGGGTTCGGGCTCACCTCCACTGGCTCATTGGTACGATAGATCTCCTTCTTGTACATCTGTGATACAGCCAATGGGGGATAGTTGTAAGTAAATGTACAAGGAAACAAACACAAAAGTTTAAAGCACAACAATCAATTGAGATGAATGAAATGGCAAAAACCAGAGATGATTAATATTCTGATTAATAGTTGAAGACTGAAGCAGAGAGTCGGCAGAAAGACCTGAAATGAAGGAAGACTCAGAGTGGGCAGTTATTAAACAAGTCAACATGAAGGCAGCCGTTACACACAGTCCGAGAGTTTATGAGAGCTCAATCAATAAACTCAACACACCAAGCTGAAAATGCTGCAATAAAAATCAGCCAGAAAGTAAAAAGTCCACTTTAATAAACAAAACACTGTTCAGGCAACATTTTGCAGTAAACAAAAAATATTTTGAGAAGTAGCCTTTTAGCAATATTAACAATCCTGTCTATGATTTCCCTACAGCACCTCCAAACGAACATTGTAAACGAGTCATGTTGTAAACAACAAGGCTACCTTTCAAAGCGAGAAGGGAAGGCGATAAACATCCAGTTTCTAAACAAACCTAAACAAAGGTTAAAAGTAATTATTAAATAAATGCGTTGCATTCATTGCACCACTAACATCACTAACTCTATTTCAACAAGCAAAAAACAGAAAAATAAACCCAGACGTTTCATGCAAGAGTAGGCAAGCGACAATGGGGAACTGGGCCTGTCTGAAGGTTTATAAACTCTCTTTGATAGGAACACATGCAAGAGCTAGAAAAAGAAACTGCAGCACACAGGCAGGGCGGACGGCGGAAAGACAAGGCACCGGACTTGGGCGTTAACTGGGCCAGTTTTAGTCCAGAGCAGGTTGGCTAGCGAGGTACCTTGGACTCGGACCCGAGTTGTCCAGATTGGTTGGGGTCAGGAGGCAGGGGTTGAGATAGGTCAGGGGAGGCTGGGAAGAGGGAGCCAGCCTCTGGGCTGAAATCCCCCTGAGAGAGGGTGACCGGGAGATCCTTGGCACTCGGGGCCCCTACATTGACATGAACAGCAGGGGGCGCTGTCTCTGTCAGCGGCTCAGGCTGCGGAGGGAGAGCAGCCTCTGCTTTCTGTGAAGGTGTTCAGAAATGTTTAATACACGTCAAACCTCACCACTGCACTTCAGCTGACTTCACCATCTTTCTTTTCTCACCTGACCCCAGTTCTGATTTCTTAAAGAAATCTTCCAAGTTCTGTCAACAGAATCTGGGGCATAATGTCGAAGTGCATATAATAATCACGGTTACGAATTATAAAAGCAGCAGGGCAAGTGTTTCACAGGGTGTAAAAGCGTAAAAACCTGAAGCTGCCATTACTTTAAACCTGTAAATTTATTCTTAAACTTTTTGAAGTGGGACTACTTTTTCAGGTGGATACGCACACAAACTGCAATAAGAGTTCATGTAAACAGTCCCGTTCAGGTATCCTTGTATCATGCACATTTACTGGGTTTAACTTTACACAAATACAGTCAGTAAGCTAACGTATTACACAAATCTCTTGCCAGCACATCAAATGTAAAAGTCTAGTGGCTATATCTTTGGGACAGTGTGCATGTATATTGCCTGGCCTTGTGCACTTATGGTGCCTTACTGTAACCCGTGATTTTTAATTTTGACATTATGCCACAAGTGCTGTCAATAAAGCTTAACCTGCACTGAACCCAGAACATTCCTTTATTAGGAGAAAATATTCTATGAACCATGTCATGTAAACATTTACAACTAGACAAGGTTCTGTTTTTAAGATAGTCTGATATCGGTTTAATTCTACAGTACAGTACCGTTTTGGCTCTCTTGTAACACAAGATCAGTGTGGATATTGTGATGGTCATTGGACCCATATAGATAAATACAATACAGCAATATATTAAACACTGTCATTCCATCATGCACATAATACGCCCTGGTAATGACATCATTTTGATAGTGACATATTTGGGAGACAGCTAGACCACAAGAATCTGCAATTGTTACACATACTTTAAAATACAATGTTTTTACCATTGCAAACAGGTAGATCATTTGTATTATTTTGAGAAGAGTCACAGCATCTATGAAGTGTAGAACAGCCAAGCCATAATTGCTTTTAGAGAAAAACACACTTATACACACAAACACATGTAATACATATGTGGCGACATTTATTACTTAGTCATTGTCAATTCTCTAGTACTGCAATAATATAGTTTTAAACTCCTTGTTCAAAGCAGTGCTAGAAAACCTTTCTCACGCACACCATGGCTTCCAGACAACAGGGAAGTTGTACGGCTCGCAGAAACGCTACCTGCTGAGGTGCAGGGGCCTTAAACCCTGCCGGGTCGATGCGGTTCAACGGCTCAGGCTGGTAGCCTCCGTATCCAGGGGGTTCCTGAATGACGGGTGGGTCCTCCCGGACAGGCTCTGAGGAGCGTGTGATGGCGGGCTCGCTGGGCAGTCCCACCTCATCGTTCAGGGTCTCGTCTAGTTCCTGGTCGGTGTAGGCTCCGCCTTCCGTGTCTGTGTCCTCATAGTCTGAGGTGTGGCGGCTGTCCGTGCTGTACATGCTGTACTCGCTACCCGGGGCGGAAAGGTAGGACAGTCGGTCATCATGAAGGTCCAGGTCATCATCTGGAGCACCATCCGCCTGCATAGATTTAGAGTGAAAGAGAAAGAAAGGATGATGAAAAGAAGAAAAAGACAGAGAGATCGGAGGTGAACAATAATAAAAGACAAGTAGAAGAACAAAAAAAAGAAACACATAAAAGTTACATATAATAAAAACCACAAAAATTTCACAAAAATACCTACACTAAAAACACTCTATTAAATAAACCAGGTAGTAGACAAAATAAGTGCAGTGACCACAAAAAACTGCAGTCTATAAATATATATTTTCTGCTTTAAACAACAAAGAATAAACCTAGTGAACCTGTCCCTGAAAACTGAGGTATCTGCTGAGGAATGCAGAGAAGTTCAGTGTAACTCACCTTGCCCTCTGACACCCACACCAGCTGGTTCTGCTGCTGCTGAATGGTCTCCTTCAGTGCTCCATACCAGCCGTCATTCATGTTGTTCATGTTAATGGTGGCTGGAGAACAGTGACAGGTCAGATGAGCACAGGGTCTTTTGCAGTTAAAGACATATATTAAGAACACTGTTCTCTACTGTCTGCGGCACACACTGTGCAACGTGACTTCTTGATCTGCTCATTAACTCACTGAAAGATTCTCTTTCACTTTATATCTGCACTGAGTGATCTCTGTGCCCGTTACATTTACATTTATGAGACTTTATTCAAAGCGATTTACAAATGAGCAATGCTAGAACACATTAGTCTTTATGCAGCCCTGCCAAATACACTGTGTGCTTGTCTTACTAGTTCCATTAAAGTTATGAGTAAGACTTTAGATAGTGACCTGGCTTCTGTGTGAGGGCATCATGACATTTAATGTGATGTACAGTTTTATAAATATCTATTCAGTTATAACATCTCACCTTCAGCTACAGGAGGTCACGGTCTTGCTGGCATGTAACGTATGTGAGTTTTATAAAGTCATAAAGTTTGTACAGAACATGTTCGATCTAATTAATAATTTAGATCACTGGTTTGGTATGTTCCCTAAAATCCCTGTTTGGCATTTTGTGTAGTTGTTTTTGTAAAGTAGTATTTATTGAAACACTTTTATTTATAAATATTTTCTATGAAGTTATATGTATGTGCTCAAGGTGATACTGTTATATTAATGAAGATGCTGATAGTGTGCCAGTGTGCACCAGGCTTTAAAAGTTCTCTGCCATACATTTACACATTTATACATTTGTTTGTATATGTTTGCAACTGGACAAGGTTCAGTTATCACCAATATGTGCATTGAAATGCTACAAGACGTGGCTTTATATTGCTGTTTTTTACTCAGCCTCAGTTATCATGCCTGGGTCTGTAGTTACTCCATTATTATATCAGCAGGCTTTGGCACATTGCTCTTGTGATCCATTCTCCTGGTTCTCTCCATCTCTTCCATTTTATCTCATATGCAGAATACAGTTAGATGCTCACCTGTGAAGAGATGGTGGTTGTTTTTTCTGAGCTTGAGCGCGCGCTCGTGGAGTTTCCTGGCGCTTTTCCTGGACTCGGGACAGAGTCTGGTCCTCATGTTCTTTACGCCCTGCTTGCTGTCAGGGTTCAGGAACACCACAATGGGATACCACTGAGCATAGTTTAGCCGATCCACTGCATTAGGAGTAATGTCCAACACTGCATGCTTATCCTGCACAACACATACAAAAGCACCATGTTCAAACATCTGTTTACTCTTTGAAGCTGCTCCTGTACATCAGGTAGGTGTTGTATCACAGTCCACCAGCAGGAGGCAGTAGCGTCCCATTAAGTGTTGTAATTTCGTGCCATGTACACTATTGTGTCCTGCGTTAACAGGGATTCCACTATTATAATATAGCCATAACCTGAAAATAAATTGACATATCCACTTTGAAGCCTCTGTATATAGACTCTCTGTATATAGACTCAAATTATTAATTAAGACAGAGAAAATACCTAAGCAAATGTAAAACAGGCTTAATATTGTATTTCATTACTAAAAAACCCCAAACACATTCAATTCATAAACTGATGCCCTATGCAGGAGTCAGGACAATTTACTCTTGCATATTACCAAGACAAAGGCTTGGGTCGTAAATATTAATTAGGTACTGGGACTGAAAAGATTACTAGAAAAATTATTCATCAATGCATTTGCATAAGCTAATTAATATTTATGAAGTCAGTGTTATTCACTGTAAAGCTTGTATGGATGGTGGTCCCGCTGCTAACTCAGTGTGTATGTGTGTGTATGAGGGCTCACCCGATCAATGATCTGTTTGATAGTGTGAAGGCGTATGATCCCAGAGCTCCTCTGGTCAGTGCCGGCATCTCTGGGTTCACTCTCTATACAAGAGAAAACAAGCCATTTTAGTATCCACACACACACCACAGACACACACACACTGTCTGCCGCTCTCTCATGCAGCATCTTCATCCTCACCAGCATACAGTGGGAAGGCAATTCAACATGGATGTGCACATGCACACGCTTAAATAATATGAGCAACTGCAGACCGCTTTTACGGTCTTATGTGTAACATTACTGTGCTGTGATGCACTTTGACCAAGTACAGATATACAAATATGAATATTCATTATATATAGGGGGAGCATCTGTACACCACGGTGACTAGAAGGGGTCTGAAATATCTGAAGAACGCTCACCTTCACATTGGCTTGTTTGTTACAGTGTTACAGTGTGACAAGAAGGTTACTACAGGGTATGACTAATGTGTGCTGACCTTTAGTACCTAAAGCAATTGGTGGCCTTTGATGGCAATACATTATTTAAGGGAACAGTTCACCCAAAATAAAAAATGTTTTATTTACTCAACCTCGTGTTTTAACTCGTATGACTTAATTTCTTCAGTTAAAAAAAAGGAAACTTGAAGACTGTAAGGTCTAACTGACAAATAAAATTTAAGTCTGGTGCTCCACAGAAGAAAGAAAATCATATGGGTTTAGGATAACAAGAGGGTGAGTAAATTATAAAAAAATAAACTGTTTCTTTAAGCCCAACTATGCATCTCCTTTACTATAGAATAACACTAAAATAGCAGCAACTATAGCAAAAAAAAAGAATAAACAAAGCTCATTCCAATACAAAATATCACAAAAACCACAGGAAGCAGGTGCTTGGGATGGGAGAAATCAATAAGCAAATGTGCCTTCATCTCCTCTCAAGCATGCCTGAAGGGTTGAGGGGTTGGAGCTGTCGAAAGCATGAACACGCCTTGGATTTTTTTCCTTAACATTCCAAGCGGTGTCGATTGGGTGTAGCTAAAATAAGGGATGCCATTATAATGTGCAGCCTCTAGTAACTATGGTTACTGATGGAGTGAGCTGATGTGACTATGCAACGTACTTTCCCTTCCATCTGGGTGCTGTGTTTCTGAAAAGCAAATACAGTCATAAAGGAACAATGTTATGTAAATAGAGCCAGTGGCCACTCATGGAATCAGTTTACAAGTTAAATTTAAATGCACTTAGATAAGCGAAACTGGAGAGCAGGACGCCTCATTTGCTCTGAGCACAGCTGTGACTGTGATGTGTTGAAGCGCTGTGTCTTATCAAAGGGTGTGTTCAGTAAATTAACACTTACTCGCGAGCTCAAACAGGTCGGGCACCTCTCTCGCCAGTTTGTCTCGTGCCACATCGGCGATCGGACCGAAGATAACAACAGGCCTCAGGAACCCGGCTACAAAGGAAAATACAGCTCTGGTTAAAGTTCTAGTTGAAACACAAAAAATCTTTTTTTAGATAAATCCTAAATTATCTAGAATTACCAATTTATTACTAGTTATAAGAACATAGGATAAAATGTGAGTGCTACTCGCCGCCATGATGCCACCATGTGTTGGAGTGGTTGCCAAGGCATTGCTATGTGACTGTTCAAGTGTTGAGTGTTTTCTCATACATACCCTCCCGCAGAACCACCCTCTCATAAGCTGGAAACTTGGTCTGAACAGGCTGGGCTGACAGATCTTCTCTGCTCTTCCTCAGGTTCCTCTTTGAGCTGCGCAGACCTCTGAACCTCCAGAAGTCGGCACGGTCACCACCTGCTGTTTTAGGGAGTGTGTACTGCACACTGGATAACTGCTCTGCTCTATAAAGATGATAGTATGACCAGATTTAGCTTGAAGTTTATTAGACATATTGGATCGTTAAACACATACAAAATACACAGCCTATAAAAAAAATTAGTATTTATTGACCTACATATAATCTACATTATATGACCTACATATAATCTACATGTGTCTATATATTATGGTTACAGCACTTTCTTCCTGGTGCTTTACCTGTTTTTGTTGGGAATAATGCCTCTTTCCACCTCCTGGTGGTTCTTTCCAATGCGGATGGCCAGCCAGGAACCCAGTTTGCCATTGTAGAGGGTGTCCACGACCCTAAAGACCTCTCCCTTGTTAAAGCTCAGCCCATAAGGCGATTCCTTCTCATATTCAAAGTGTGTCCTGATGTAGAAGGAGTCGCCCACATCAGACTCCACTATTCTGCGGTACACTGAGGAACAGAACATTAAGATGAATAGGACAATACAGAACATGTCTGTTCATGGAGTGATACAAAATAAAAAAGCATGAAACTGGTTGCTTGACAATGGTTAATTACAGTTTAGCAGCATTACACATTACACGATTGACCAAAATGTACCAAAAAGTTGTTAATTTTTTTACATACGAGTTAAATAATACATGAAAGGATTAGTTTATCAGCTCACCATCTTTCTTCTTCTGGGCCAGGATGGTGACCTCTTCACCTCTGGGCAGATCCAGCAGGAACAGCACTGCTTCCTCACGAATGATGTTTGCAAAGTCAACATTGTTAACCTATAAACAGGAGAGCGCAGGTCTTTAGATCTCTGCGGTGCTGCAAACTAACAATACACTGTTTATTTACAGTTGAGGAAGAAAGAGAGAGAGAGCGAAAGAGAAATTGCACTTTCTCTTATCAAGCTGTGTTATGCTTAAAGTCACAAAAAAAAGGAGTTGAGCTGAATATTCAGTCAGCCCTGGCAAACTCTCAGAGAAACGTCTGGAGAAGACAAACACTGGTCTGGGAGTGTCGCTGTGGGGAAGGGCCTGGAATCTGAGGAGTGTGTGTTTGTGCAGCAGGGATGAGAGCTTTCATACACGCACATGTTCACACACCTAGTAAACTGCTCTGGGACCAGTGTGGGAGAGACACAAAGCAATCTATGTTTCATTAAAATGTGCTTTGGGAAAAACAACCTTAAATAAGCCTGACTCACATTCTCTGTATTACAAATCAACTACTGACAAGAGCGTAACACCACTGGAGGCTAAACAATTGGCCACATTGTGTGGCCGTTGGCTAAACAAAGGAAAGTTGCATAGAGAGGACAGACAGGCACTGAGTCAGAGCGGGAGCATGTCATGATTGGTTTTGCACACAGCCACAGGGTCACATAATGTCTTCATATTTTCCTGAGAAAAACTGGGATGTTACACAATGTTACAGTATGGAGATTAGTCAACAGCAGATGGTCAGTGTCAAAACAATCAAATGCTTTCTTTTCTTAAGCTGCGACCACAGTAATACAAATAAAAAAGAAAGACTTGTACATAATCCGAAGTGTCAAAACAAACTTAACACTTTACTTCATTCATTACTTATTTGTAATGAATTCAGAGTAAACACTGTATAATATAAGTGCTTTAAATGCATTTAGCATTTAAGTGTACGTCTTATTTGCTAACAATAGATCATCAGCTGTATTAAAGCTGTATATCTACATAATACTGTAGCAGTTATCAGCCACCCTGCTCTTTAGATATCAGCATTAGCATCGGCCATTAAAACAACAACAACCACTAATTTTACCATTAGAAGAATTGCACACTTTACTGTTAATCTCAGGACAACACTTAAAATTATATGTATGGACATCCTCACCCTGAGTATCTGGTCTCCCTCCTCCAGACCTTCCTTAGCAGCAGGACTGTCCTCCAGTACACCGGCAACAAAGATGCCCACATCATTACCCCCCGCCAGCCTCAATCCAACACTTTCTCCTTTCTTAAACTTCACCAGCTTCATACTAGGCCTGGACACAAAGAACTAGGTCAGAGTTACATACATCTTTCTAATTTATACTCAGCAAATTTTAGTATCTGCAAACTTACACTGTAATTTAACATTCTGGTGCTGTCACATTTTACATCAGATGTGCCAGTAAGGTGACCCAGTAATGTCATGCTTACTACAAAAGGCACTTCTTCTTTCACTCATTGTATGGCAATAGTGCAGAACACAAAGTGTGACTCACCGGAGGATGCTGTCGTCGTGGGCAACACTGGGTATAGGGGCATCAGAGGGGCTGACTGGCAGATCCACGTCAGGTTGCCCAGGCTGCGCATACACAGGCTTTGGCTCTACACACACAAACACACACACAATCCTTTGACTTCAAAGATGAGAGTGCATCAATAAACTCACACAACTATAATAACAGGCTCTGACAGTGAAGAGCGACCAGCAGATTGACAGCACCAGACCCAGATAACCAGTTATTGTTACAATAATAGAACTTACATCATCTTATTAAATGACACCTATTAATGCAACAAAGCTATTATTAGTCTAGAGTGAACTACAACAGGAAAAAACTGACAGAGCACCAGAAACAGAATAGATGGACAGAGTGAAAGCGCAAACAGATTAGACAAAGGGTGAAAGTCATGAAACAGATGAATGTAAAAGTCCCGACCTGGCAGTGGGGGGATCTGTTTATCCCCGGGCTGTTCAGGGGGCGGGGCCAGAAGAGCATCCTCAGCAATCTTAACTGGAGTGGAGCCAGCGGCTGGTTTAGGGATGCGATCCTCCTCACGACTTCTGTGGCTACAGACACACAGCTCACAGTCAGAATGCTCCAGCTCAGGAAAGAACCAGATGACATTAGTGGACTTATATAGAATTTTCTGTTCTGATTTTAGGTACAGATTCCTAACTTCTTTACAATACATTTCAACACAATAAATGTGTTAAGAATAAGACATTCTGGTATATGCAAGAATGTGTATTACCAAATACACAAAATATTACAAAATATTTCACAGCGGCATTATAGAAACTATAAATGAACTTGATTAACATATAACGAAGTTTCTTAGAACATGTCAATCATTATATTTGTCATGAGAAAGTCCCGAGGAAGAACAGAGCAATGTTTCAAAACAACAGAGATACAGACTCCCCATTAAACTGAACCAGACCTAGTGATAGAATCTCAGATCAGACTGTCATTTTCACTGTGCAAAGATCTTTGCAAAAGCTTTGAATGCAAACTATCAATTCCCAGATACTGTAAATGCTTTGAAACTAATTTCTGAAGTGTTTTGCATCCTCTAGTCATCTGATGTGAGCAGTCTATGTACAGACACAGCGAGCTAGAGGCCGAACAGAACTCTGGGGCCTTTGTGGAGCATGTGAGGGGCACTGAACTGTAAATAAATAAGTAAATTCCTGCTGACCATTGTACTTCACAGAAGCAGTTTTTTAAAACACAGGGAAATAGGTGCTTTAAGACACAAACAAGCATGATTCATACAGGAAAGAAAACCCTCCCTAAATATTCACTGATGAAAATTTACATCCTGAAAATGCTGTGCCAACAGTACTGAATCAGTAAAAAAAAATCACATTCCTCTGACCAAGGACAAAGAAATAAAATGCTTGTCTGCTAGGAAAAGAGAAAACTCAGTCCTTGTTGCCTAGCTGTGTGCTGTTCTAAATCTCTGATGAACACAAACACACACAGACACACACACAGACACACACACACAGACACACACACACAGACACACACACACAGACACACACACTCACACACACAGCCCTACATAAATCCCAGGGTTTCCTTTCCGCTGCACTAACAGATTCATCAAACAACACACGTTCGCCTAAATCCCTCTCCTCTTATCCTTCTCTCCTGCATTTGGATCTCACGACCCAATATAACCTCTGAAACCCATTTCAAGGCTTTTGCTTCACTATATATTTAAACATACATACTGACACCCACCATATAAACCACTTTACAATACACTTATTACCAAACGTATTACCAAATTACAACTAAAAAGTGACTTGTAAAACTCCAGACAACAGTCTTGCATGCAGAGTAACAGCACTTTAAAGACACATAAAACTTCAGAGATTATAAAACTTACAATCTGTGCTTGTGATTTGTTTGTTTAGCTTTATGTATAAATCACAGCATCCATAACATCTTGGGATATTTCATTAAACTCTATATGCATTTCATTTTAATTAATATTCTTTTATTTATGTATGTTTCATCATTTTTATTTACATTTTCTAAATTAGTATTGTTCATTTAATTTATCAAGTGTGCACTTGACTTTAATATGTCTGATTATTTCTTATTCCCTTTGTTATGACTATGTCAACTGACATAGTGTATGAAATGTGCTATATAAATAAACTTACCTTGTCCTGCCTAAACTAACAGAGATGACAACATTATTCATCTCTCACACTGAGTCAACACTTCAAGTGCTCTTGAGTCAAGAAACTCTGAGTGGATGAGAGAGATTACAGAGCAGATTTCTCACAAGACAGACAGACAGAGAGAGAGAAAAAGAGAGACAGAGAGCAAGAGTATCTCTGTGTGACTGACTGAGGTAAAACCCATCTGGTGATGTATGTTTCAGTGGGAATCGTGCCGTCTCTGGTGTGCCAAGGTTAATGAACACACATGCAGGAAAACGAACACAGGCCCATTTCTGCATAACAGACTTGACACCCTCTGGCAGTTTCCACAATCGCACATACACACACACACACACACACACCAAACTAGTTGCATCTGTGGTACCACCTCAATGTGACAGAATGCATGCTAATGTTACAAGCACATTTATATTAAGTGCTTTAGAAACTAAAACTACTGTACAACAAACATGAGCACACACCTATATGGAAGACTAACACACACACACAATTCAAGACTGACATGACTGCACAAGACACATAGACGCAATAAATCCACCTAATATTCATGCACTCAGACTCCATCTACAAATGTCATCCACTGTGTACAGAGAGCAGCACTTACAGTGGCAGTATTCTGGTGAGAAAAGAGCCCGTCAGCCTGTGTAAAAACAGAGCAGTTATTCAAAGGCCATGCAGAGCTAGTGACGCATGACTGAGAGATATTAACCTGGATCTCTGACAAACAGGTACATCATCCCTCAAAATCCCTCCAAACCTTTCTGTCCAAGCCCAGTTAATGACTTTAAGATCCTCACTCTATAATAGTGGAGCTGGATGAAGGCCGAGAGCGTCTCCATGGTGTTTAGCCCTTTCATTCATCAGACTCAACAGAGACCAGAGTCTGATTGCCCAGGGGTTCATATTGTCTGATTAGTCTGATATGTATGACATGTCTCATGATTACCAGAAGTTTGGCTTTATTACATGATCAACCTCTTGTATCTTGATTTAAATATTAAATCAATACCTTAATAAATGGCAATAAATATACTGCCTCTGACTCACATTTAATAATTAAATATCAATAATTTCTAAGTAATCTTTTGTAGTTGACGTGTTCAGGCAATCAGTAAAGAAAGATCAGGTAAAAGTAGATTAGAAAAATATGTGTTCTGTAATTTATCTGAATCACACAGAGCACAGAACATCGATGGAACACAGAACATCAATAGAAACTAAACTTAATGCAACCTTTCTGCAAGCATTGAAGAAACACAATTTATTTGCCTTTGTAACACAGACACAAAGATATATTTAATGCCACTGTCATCTGATAGTCTAATTAATGTTTTTTCGTATTTTATCCTTGTTGACCTTTAACAATAATTAAACTTAAATAAAGAGTGCTAGTTACATAAAATGTATTTATACATAAATTACAGAAATCATCAAAATATTGTTGATACACTGTAATAATTTTCTGGTAATGTGGTACTTTATCCGAGTATTCTTCAACCTTTGTACCTTGTAAAATGATGATTCTGTTGATATGAAAGCCACTGTCCACATGCACAGAATAAAGACAGACTACACACAGGCTGAAATTGCTACAGCTGTGGCAGTTCTCTGAGACAAGACAAGAGTGTCTTGATGAGGTGAGAGAGCTGATAATGAGGTGTAATCTGAGTTCAGATATTAAGTGAGACGCTGCTCTAGACAGGTGGAGGATGTGTGGGGACGTGAGGTGTGAAATTTCATTAGAGGCAGACAGACAGACAGCCTGCAGCAGTGTGGAAGGCGCAGCTGTTTTAATAGCAGGAGGATGGCACGTCCCCCGGGAGCGATCGGCACCTCGTGGCGTTGTCACTTCTTCATTCTTTTGCTCTCTTTTTTTATCCCTGTGACAGTCTTCTGACAAACACATCACATCTTATCCTCTTTATCTGATGTTAGGCACCTACCCACCACATAGTAATCACCAAAGTACCTGTTAGATAAAAGGCCAGTGCATACTGGTGATAGTTTGCCAAAAATGATGGCTACGCTGGAATATACTGTAAGGAACTACAGACTATAGCATGAAACAACTGTTGTAATTGTTACAGTGATGGTATTGAATGGTAATGCATGGCTGCCACATTCATACACCTTGACATTTACTATAGATGAAACTGTATTGATGTATATCATGGTTCTGCTTTCTGGTACAGTTCGAAAACCATGGTATTATCATGAAGACATTTATGTAAGTGATACTCCACCTGTTTCATCCCTAGCATCAACACAAAAACACACACACACTTAAACATGTAAACGTGTTTCTTCTACAAACACCACTAAAAATCATTCTCTGTCAACACTGTTCAGCACACACGTCTAAAGTGCTCTACTAGTGTACATCTACTAGTTTAGCTGATACAGCTACATGAGCTCAGCTCTGCTGTAGCTTTGGGTTATGGGTCTGTAGCAAACTGTAGCAAACTGGGTTATGGGTCAGTCAGCTCACTGCAGCATGACCAACACTTACAATCTCCTCTGACTGCAGCCAAAACAGCAGAAAACACACAATACTTCATACAAATGAGTGACAGGAAGTCTTACACTTGCTAGAGGGTGCTAAGCATGTGTCTGTGTATATATCTGTATAGAGTCTTCACACTGACAGCAACTGCAGCAACAAAACTTCCATCATTTGTTTTTAAAGACAGAGGGTTTCTTGAAAATGAGCAACAGCAAAATTGTCAAAGTTATGCTCAGCTTAATGCAAATTAGCTGTGTTGTGGTGACTACCAATGGCATTACATACAGCTGCATGATACGGACAGCTGGGAACACCTAGCAGCACTGCAACTCTACGACCTTCAGCGATTTATTTGCTGTCAGTGTGAACGGCCCTTCTGTATGCACGTCAGCCCTTCTATCTGCCTCATGTCATTATTGATGACTTGACGCAGGCACAGGGGTGAGTGGAGGGTGTAAACATTGAACCCTCTCAGAGCCGACAACCAATCACAGTCTTTCTCTGTCATTAAGCAGATCGATACAGCCTTATTGCTCCGGTTCACATATGAACCTGTTAGGCGGCCAAGATGTGTCATACTGTACATTTACCAGAGGACCACTGAATACATACAAATGACAGACTGATTTGCACACAAAGCATGTGTGTCACATGTTGTTTGTACAGGGCTGTTCCTGACGTGTCTTACCTGCCATTGCTCATCTGTTGGGGAGACTGTCCAGATATGTCAGAGGGCTCAGAGCGTTTGTCCGGGGATCGGGAATGACTGCGGTGAGGGCGATCGTGGGAATGATCTGATGTCAGTGAATGAATTTCTGAAATATCTGTTGAAGTAAACCATGATTTAAAAGTGCCACATTAATTCCACTTGATTTTCTTTTGAAAAACATAAAAAATCCTAAAGCAACCTTATATGATTGTTTACTAGAGTTCATCATGGTTCTGTTTTAATGTAGTACAGTGAGCTGTGCCACAGAACATCAAATTCATGGACTGATCTGACTGAAAATAAAAAGACAACTAAAATCTGAAGTAAACTTAACTAACAGTTAATTTCGCAATGCTATTGCTAAAATGTATTGCTAAGTTTTTGCCTGGGATTCTCTCACCATCTCGGTCTGAGTTAGCTGAGGGAATGCTGTCATCCAGATCAGGAATGTTGAGGAGTGTTGCTCTCTCATCTCTCTGCACCACCATCTTCAGCTTTCCTTTCGATCGCTCGATCAGCTTCTTTGCATCTGTCAAGGACAGGTTCTCAGTCACTGTGCCGTTGATCTATGTGTGCAAAGAGAGAGAGGGGAGAGAGAGGGAGTGAGCAGAATGTACACACCATTTTCAAACATGCTAAGGCTATGTGTCAGCCATTTTGTATAACAAAGCCTTAAAAGTGATAAAAGGATTAGATCAGAGCTGATGAAGCCATGATTGTATAACCCGAGGATGACACTAGTGTTGTTACACATTATTTCACAGTGTCCCTGTTACACTTTACTATGACTGATTACTTGAGTAATAATGTGCAATAAGAAGCCATTTAAAGAAATAACATGGTGACTACATTCTGTTTTTTAGTACCGAAATCAGTAACCACTTATAGAAATGTATAATGAAATGAACACTGTAAAATAAACGAACCCACTTATATTAGGTGTTCGTATAACACGTAATTACATGAGAAAAAATCCATCATTTAAAGCAATGCATTTATTGTCTACATGTAATTGCATCTGTAATTACATTTTTGATCCAGTCTTACCTCAGCAAATACAAAAAATGTTTTACCAAAGCAAACAATAAGCACGTTGTATAATAATCTTACTTTAAATGTATAACAGTATGACATACAACACATAAAGGGGACCAGATAAAGCATGACTCTTGCGCTTATTTGCTTGAACGTATCCCTGTATAAGGCAACAGGAAAATGAAAAGATCACACAAATTCATGCTGTCTGTGATGTTCCAGTCAGTGCAGTGCAGTGTGTGCTGCAGTCTCACTCTAGTGATCTCTGATACAGAATCTGTTCCACTCACTGAGCACTGGCCTCATTTAACTGAAGATGACTCCTACATATACCCTATTCCCCCTCATTAAGGAACTAATATCCTGATTAGTGTTTCTTAAACATAGTTAGTCAAAGAAGAGTAGATGATTCTTGTATTCTTATTTTGGGGGTTCAGTTGTCTTTATAACAAGGAGAGTAAACGCCATTAAACCAACAGTTCAATTTTAATATTACTATACTTAATACTATACTTTACTTAATAACAGCAAATTCATGTACCTGCACACGCAGCATAAGCACATTTTGCAAGCATTATGTAATAACAACACTGTTTTTTCAGGATTACTAGCCCGTATTTGTCAACTATAACTACAGTGAGAAGTACACCATTAAAATCTGACACAAACATGCACTTCCTGTTTAAAATACCTGGTCTTTTGGCATGTTTACCTATCACATAATCCTACAACTCTATGACTTTTCCTCTCTGCTCGACTGCATCTTACCACACAGGCTCTCTCATACCTTCAGGACAACATCTCCTTCTTGTATGTTGCCGTCACGGGCTGCAAGGCTCTCAGGAGAAATGTCCTTTACAAAGATGTGGCTGGCCAGACGCAAGCCGTATTCTGCACCCAACAGAAAACATTAGTTAAAGACAGACCATAACAAGCCATTGTAAGTAATGAGTGACAGATAAATCTCACTACTGAGTAACTAACCAAAGCATTGTTCTTGAGTAGAGTGCCCTGCGGGTATTTGTGCCAGTTGACAGCTAATTATTAGATAATGTACAACAGCAGACTGTTTTACAACCACTTACACATATTAATGTGTTTGCTGAGGCCTTAGGTATGGCAATTAAAAGTAATTAAGAAGTTTGTCATCTAATTTAACTCAGCTGCACTCACCTTCAGTCTTGCGGGATTTAACGAGTGTGACTTTGGAAGGGCGGACCGGGGCGCTGGACGCGACCGATCGCCTGTCTGAGCGTGGTGAGATGCTCCTCTCACGGGAAGCACTGTGGTCCTGTCGCCCGCCGCTGCCACTGCTCTCGTTTCTTCTGCATGTGCC
The DNA here is from genome assembly GCA_036877625.1 of Ambastaia sidthimunki. Classification (NCBI taxonomy): domain Eukaryota; kingdom Metazoa; phylum Chordata; class Actinopteri; order Cypriniformes; family Botiidae; genus Ambastaia; species Ambastaia sidthimunki. The sequence continues at coordinate 53,380 of JAZGTK010000582.1, forward strand.
CCCGCTCGCACCTCCTGCACGTGCTGGACCCTCATAATCATCTTCCTCAGTGTCACCCTCTTCCTCTTGTTCTGACATTGTCTCTCGATCTCCCCCCCTCGTTACAGGAAGCTGCACTTTTCTTTTTCTGCGAATTGTCTAAACAGAGAAAATAAAAACATAAACAGTTTATTAGGGGTGTAACAACCAAAAGAACCCGCAATACACCACTCACGGTACGTACCTTGATACTTTCATGGCATACCAAAAAGTTTTCTTAATGTTTTCTGCACAACAAGCTAGTTGAAATGTGATCAATCACATTTAATTTCAATCAATCACACACCAACACCTTTCACCTTCGTGTATATAGTATAATAATGTATAGTATGATATAAGCCTATGGCTGGTTTACTGGAGGATTTGTAAGGACTGTTCTTTGTTAAACTGCTTTAAAATTATACGTATTAGATAAAAACACTGTACAAAAACACTGAATGAAGTAAAGTAGCTCCTCCTAAAAATGCAGGGATAATTTCCTACAAGCACTGCCACCAAAATACATCAATTTTTTCTGTACACTAAAGTTTCTTGTCATCAAGTATTATTTGTTATGAAGTTATAAGTGAATCTAGTGTTCTTTAGCATTGCTGGTACCATGCCATGAGCCCTTTCCCAAAGCAAACAGAACTGAACAGAATTGCTGTATCGACCCCAGTTCATGCATTATATTTAGAAATTGCCAATATCCAGTTAATATAGGATTTCTAAACAGCCATTTAAAATGCTTGATTCTAATTTGTCAAATGTAGCATTCTGTAGTCAAACAATTTTACCAATTTATTTGGTAAGCAGCAATATAATAAGTGGAAAAATGAACATACAGGGAGATTAAAGACCCTTTTAACTTTGTGGAAGCTCCTTTCCAGTGCCATCTTCCATCTTCCATCACAGCTCACTAGTCACATCAAACACACAGATGAGGCTTCAGGCACGACTGAACTTACAATTTTGGCATTCTTTCCACTCTTTCTCAGCTGCTGAACAGCATAGGCATGTTCCACATTGTCCATGGAGACACCATTTACCATCACCACTCGATCATTCTCTCTGTAAATAGACAGAAGAAAAAGATTATAATTTTAATTCAATAAAAAAGACAAATTATGTCATTTTTGCCAGTGTCATCAAACAGAAATACAGATTTTTACTCCCATTCTGCCACTGCCACAAGGAGAAAATGTTTTAATGTAAAACAGGTACAATTCAGCTTTAAATCAGATGCTCAAAAATTACCTTACCATCATTAAACTTGGGTAAGTAAGATAGATAATCAAATCAATATAAAAATAAATGTTGAGAAAACACTGGGAATAAATACTGAATAAATACTGTATGTATCACACAACATTTTTAGTGTTGCTGTGTCAGCGTTGTATTATCTTACTGCAGAAGTCCCTCAGCTGGTCCCCCTTTGAGCACATCGGAGATCACTATGGAGGTCTCTCCACTCTGGAAATGAGGGTTGTCACGGCCCCCTGAGATAGCAATTCCAAACCCGAAACCTGGTGCCTGCCAAGAATATATGCACATGAGTACACACACACACACACACACACACACAGAGTGAGCTTCTGGAACAACGCAAGTAATTCCATTACAGGGGAAGAGATAATGAATATGTATGTTACTGTTTGTGTGTGTTTGTATGTGTCTGGAGCTCAGGAACAGGCAGATTAGACAGAGAGAAGACGCAGAGAAAGACAGACATATCAACAATGAAATCTGACCAAATCCAGATGATTTGTAATGCACTGTAGCAGTGTAAAGCACTTTGGGTTCCTTTCTATGTTGATCATCATTTTACTATTTGAAATTAAATGTGGTCCTCCTGCACCTATAAAAGTGAAATTCTCAAAATAATGCTTAATGTAGCAACCCAAAAATCATATTATATTGTGCGGGGATTTGAAGCAGAAATGCTGACAGTGTGAAAGCTCAACGGGCCTTAACCATGCACTGTCTGTTCCTCCATAATAAAAGGCTTAGCGCTTACACACCTGTTATCTTGTCTGGGCTGTCAGCACATCAAACACAGACCACAGAGGGACTTGTGGGTAAGTACTGACTGGGTTTACTGAGCTGAAGAGGTATGCAGGCATCATATGGTGTATGAGATCAGAGATATGCTCTGTCTCAGGTTTGAATGTGCTTAAACGTAAGCATAGAAACAAGCAGGAAGAGGAAAAGGAACAGGAAGTGGAGCTAGCAGGCATTTTGTCCTCTCAAACGCTACTTCCTGCCATCTGTGGGATCGGCTATTGTGTGCTGAATGACCACACATCCTGCAGCTAGCCTTCCCAGCAGAGGAGAAAGAGAGAGAAAAATAGACAGACAGACAGAAGGAAAGTAACTGGCTCGAAACCCTGAGGTAGTAATGTATGACGGAATGAAGAGAAAAGAAAACTGAAGCATCAGGAAAGAACAGAAAAACTGTAAATATTCAACACTTACCCTGTGAAGAGTCACTGTGTGTTGTTCCCATATTACAGTTTCCTCCATCGTTGTACTCTGACAGAGAGAGAGAGGGAGGGAGAGAGGGAGAGAGGGAGAGAGAGAGAGAGAGAAAGAGAATTTATAGTTAGGACAAAGCCTAGGCAAAGATAGTGAATTTGTATCAGCAAGAATTTCTCCTCTTTATCTATGGCATTGACAGTAAGAGAATCTCTGACCTCTATGAGCAGGCAAGACTGAAGCAGATTTACCAAAGCAGCTCTCTCTGCCTGCAGTAAATCTGTGCCTTTGTGTGTGCGTTTAAGCAAAGGCTGCCAGAGGCTAAACAGCACAGCAAAGCTGACTTTGGCCATGCCCGAATGCTAAACACACTCAAACACACACAGCAAGAACAGCACCACTAACAACAAGTGAAACAGCATAAAAAGAATCAGTGAGCCTGGTTTTAGCACAGAACCATAAATGAATCCTCCAAACACACAGTACATTTATTATTCCCACAGCATGGGCTGCAGTGATTGATAAAACCTGATAGGTGTTCGACTTCAAGCGACACTGCGTAAACCGATTGGCATATCAAAGTACTGCAAGAGCAATTTGAAAGCATACTGTAGGAGCCACCTGCTCTCAAATCACTCTCACTGTACTTTAATGTCATATACCAACTGGTCTGTGCAGCACCGTTTGAAGTTGAACATTTCTATCACCTTATCAGACTGCTCCGCCCACTTACCGAGTGACCAATCAGAGGACACTACCCAGTAGCTGAATTATGCCTTAACTTAAAATGCACTGTGTTTCTCTGTTTAATGTGCATGCATTACACAAAACTGTTCCACCACAAACAAACTGCTGTGACTATCTTAGCTTCTAGATAGAGACAAAGATGGAAATGTATCGCTCTAACCCTGAACTGAGGGAACAACATGTATTTCTTTAGCTCTGTAGACACCAGGCTAATTAAATTAATACAGCAAGTTCAAGCTCTGAAACAGATGTAAGCTGTCAACAACCGACTGTTTGCCTCCTACCTTTACAGTCTTCAAAATGTATGAAATATTATACTTAGTGTAAACTGCAACGACTGTATCACACAAGTCACCCTGCACTGTCTAGATACTGGCATTAGCCCAATATTTCCACTATTCTAAAAAGGGTTCAAATAACAGTACTACAGTAAATACAGTATCTGCAGTATTACATGATGAATGACATGGTAAAGTTTCTATTGCAAACACTCATCATCACAACAATGTTTTAGCAAATGTGCAATTTAAGTAAGTCTCAAACAATTTAACAGGTTAAATAACATAGTATCAGAAGCAACATTGTGGCTTTTGTTCTGTATAAATAAAAAAATGTTGTATATAAATGTAAATAAATGTTTACAGAAACATTTGTGAATTGATATTCCTGCACTACTAGTGTTCAGTAAATCCCATTTAAACCACCAGCATTTCTGCACAGAACACACAGTTAACCCTCTGACCTGTTTACCATGCTGTTGCTTCATGGCGCTAATTGCCACAGGGGCAGCATTGAGTTCACCACCGCCTCTATGCCCCCATTTCTGCCCCTTTCTCTCGCTTCACCATGAATGGATCTGACCCATTTGAAAAGCATTCACCTCCCACCCTCCCACCACAGCTCTCTCCCTCCTGTGACCTGCCATCCACACATTCCTTTCATGTGTCTGTGGGGTCAGAGGTCCTGAATTCATCCAACTATAAGAGCTGACAGCAGGGGCCGCAACCATGAGAAACATGCCCATGCAGTGATCCATGTGACAGACTGATAGCAGACCTAGGGGGTCTTGTCCTTGGTGGAGGATAAACGGCAGACGGTCCTGATTTCAGGAGAACGACCCCATTACGCCTGCGCAGAAGCTAAGGCAAGGTCAGGACCAAAGACATACAGTACTACAAAACCATACAAACTGAACTTTCAGGGCAATAAAGACTTTAAATCAATTCTTATGGACGCATTACCAGGGCTAGGTTTTTATTATGTGATGGTTAGGATTCCAGATTGGCCAATATTTGGTATCAACCAGTTACTGACTACAGTAATGGATTTAAAAAGAAACAAATTCCTGACAGGGTGAAAAGCATGACAGTTTTATTTCTCTGTATTGCTGTTCTTCATATCTAGTTTATACTTATGATTTAAAACCTGCACAGTAGGTTTAGGTCTTGCTGGAAAGGGTGCAGATTATTTACTACTGAGAGCACAAGCCTATGGGAACCATTGCTGCTGGAGTTTGTTCTCAGAAAATAAATCCTTTTCTCACATAACCTCAATATAAGACCACCTCATATATTACAAGTTCACATAATAACACATGAGATTTCTTTTAGATTTCTTCCATTTGCATCATTTAATAGTTGTTTTTATCCTGAAAGGTCCCTTCTAGAGAGGCAACCGATCCTGAGAGTGTGTCAGCTCATGTGTGGGTCAGGTAACACTCAGATGAGTCAGTAGAAGCCGTTTATATGAGTCAGGCTAAGCACTTCTGATTCTCTAATCTGACCAGATTATCTTTTAATCAATCACAACATCGCAGAGCTCAGAGTAAATACACTCCTCTGAAATTTGAGCTGTGTGAAACTCTAGAGAAGAAAAACACCTGAAGGACGATTGTGCCGGTTTGTAAATACAATAAACATCTTCTGAAAGCATCTTCAGAAGCTTTGATGAAGCTCTGCAGAGTCTGATGTTTACTTAAGAGTAAACTTTCACAACTTCAATGCAAAATCGTAGATTAAGTGATAGATATCTGACAAAAATGAATCTATCCTTCCAAAAAATGTAAACACTTCTTTTTGCAGCCAGACTAAATCTCTCAAAGGCAAATCAAAACAAAGTCTAGATTTGTAGGGGAAAAAACTCAAGAAAAACAAAGACTTAGAAACACAGCGGTGACCTAATAATTCCATACAAGCAGTAACGAACAAAGTGTCTCTTTATGCGCCTGGGTATATTTATACATTCAGCGTTTATTCAGGCCTAAAGCCTGGCGACAGAAGTGCTGTTTTAAGAAACCAATAGCTGACATGGGCAGCCCCGCTCAGAGCCAAAGACTCACTCTGCCGTTAAAGAGAGCCTTTGTTTCAGACAGTCCTCAGACCTGTTAGAAGGAGAGCAAGGTTTCAAAGAGCCCAGATAGGCAGCTAAGTATGGGCTCTGACAGCCAGGTGAAACTGAGAGGCTTTCTCTAAGATCAGCAGCCATCTTTTCTGGGCTAACCGCTACACTAAAGCAGACATGCAGCTTAAAAGGTGGTGTACCTCTTGAGAGATTTCTCCCTGGATCAATGAAATCGATAAACAAATGACTGCTGGTTAGCACTGCTTTGCTTTCGGATGCTGATAAGCAGTTTCATTGTGTTCGCTATCAGCACACACAAACCTAGTGGTGGGATTGCAAGGTTATAATTTTTGGTTTAAACACAAGGTTTCGTCTGAGAGAGCTGTGAATAATACCGTCTGGTTTTGAAAGGCAGCGGGGAGATTCACTTGTACCTTGGTGTGTAAACTGAACCCGCTCAAAGAACATTCCAGCTACCTTATTCTCACACCCATATCAGATAAATGAATGTACATAAACACACCAAAGACAGGCTTGCTTTCCTGTGAGACTTCAGCTGTTAAAGCCACTGAAACTAGAGAGATCTTAGTAAAAGGAGTTTAGGAGGCATGTTACGAGTGTAGAGCAGACAAAAAACAGATGTACAAGGCGTAATGCAAAACTGTGTACGTTCGACCTGAACCACTAATCTATTATTGATGACGCACATCTCACAGTGTTAATAGATACACACACACCTATAGATGCAGTTGTTAAACTTGAAAATGTAGGGACCAACACATTCCATTTATAATAGGTAATAATAAAATTATTCAAATACATTTTCAAAATACAGTTATGTGAAATGGGATTTTGGACCAATGAAATTTTCAGTGGGCGGGGCTACCTAGTGTGATGTAAAATAAATGTAAAAAAAAAATGTTATACAGCCAAAATCTTTTATTCCAGGCTTGTTTCAGACCTATTTTGCTAACTGTTAATGTACTGATAATGTCCTTGCTTTCAAATACAAATGGCTGAAATAATTCCAACATGTTCACTTTCATTTTTTATTAAAATGAACTAAATAATTATAAAGGCTTTAATTATTTTTTTTTATAATTTACAGATGCATTTACAGATGTAGCTTTGTATGTTGGTCACATACCAATAATAGGTTGTTGAAACATGCACCTAAACAGCTCAACTTACTGGTACTCGATCTAGTAAGATCGTAAGATCCTAAACATCACATATAACTGCAGCTGTGTGTTTGCAGTATGAAAGTTGAATGTTTAGGAAGTAACATTGTGTGTCCTCACCACCAACAGAGGTCTGATTGGACAGGAGAAAACTGAGAGCTGGAATTTACTGCAGGAAGCTTCTTCCTGTTTTCAGGGAGTATTTTCAACTTTAAAAGAAAACATTCAGGCCATTAAGGCAACTATCACCTTAAATTAGCCCAGCATCTCTAAAAGAATAAAAAAACAGGCAGAACAGTGAATCAAAGGAAATACAAACATGAATCATTTGAATTTTAAAATAATTATTTAATAACAGAACTAATCAGTCACTGCCCTGGATAACTCTACAAAAAAACCTGCATTATACCTTACATGTAATTCCATAGTGGACATGTTTTTGCTTCTACTGCTCTATTTTCTACGTAATTAAAAAAGCACCCGTCCACTGAGAGATTTTAGTTAGACTGCAGGCCACATTTTACTGCAGCCCGTCCTGCAAAGCCCAAAACATTGATCAGCCAATCTCACGACTTGACATGCTCACAGATGCCACACACTGCAGAGGACAAGCCTTTTCCCTCACATGATCACTATCTATTCCTGTTCAACTCTCTGCTATTTAACAACCTAAAACAATGACCTGCAACCTGCAAAAATTGTCACAAATGGCATAATCCTTTTTTGCTACAGAGAGCAAGACTCACAGTTTAGCTGTAGCTGGTAAAGCAGGTTATATAAATAATGATCTGTGTGGATCTCTACGCATGTCCTCGTCTCGGTGCAGATCCATGCAGACTGCAGCAGTGTGCTGTGCAATTGCTGGTTTACTGTAAATCCATGCAGAGACAGTCAGCTGGCCAGCGGCGCGGGTACCCTGGTACCGAGTGTGTGTTCTTCATTAGCCAGATCCCTCATTAGAATGACAGTCAGAAACTCCACACGGTCTCAGGACAGAGACGCTCAGATAAATACTTGCGTGAGGCAGTGAGAGATGATATCCTGCTCTGTGCAAACACACAAAAAATCCCTCTGCAGTAGTTCCACACGATCTCCTGAAGGTTCTTCCTCTGTACGTGCGGGTGTGTGTGTGTGACAGTGCAGCAGGGAGGGAGAGAAACACACCCACTGTGTGTGTGT
>JAZGTK010000583.1:0-61181 GCA_036877625.1 Ambastaia sidthimunki
ATTTTCTTTTTCCTATATTTTCATACAGGTTTGGAATGACATGAAGGTGTGTACATGATAAAAAAAATTGGGTGCAGTATCCCTTTAAGGCACTTTTTGGCTGGTCAGGCTGAGACACCTGAAAGCTTAGGGTGTTTAAACATTTTTTTATATTATGTAGTACACAGTTGGTGTATGTGTGGGTAAGCTGGTGTGTGTATGATTGTGTGACTATTTTGAGGAGACCGTGCTGAGAAAAGTGTGGTTTGATTTAGTGTGGGTTTACTTTGAGAGAATGAGAGCTGAGGTAGGTGGGCAGGTTGTGGTAAGTGTGTGTGTGTGTGTTTGGTTTGAGTGTATGGTGTTTAGGATAGGACTTGTGTTGGTGGGTGTGAGAGCTCACAGTAGTGACAGCTGTTTATTCAATCAATCACCTTGTGGATGGCACAGCAGAGTGAAACGGCTGGAGATTGAGTTTTGCCTCACAGGGGAAAATGGAGCAAATTAATAGACCATTACCCAGGCGCTGACCCAGGAAATGAGGGTGACACTGCAGGGTTAGATCTGCCAGCTTGCCTGCCTATCTCTCTCTCTCTCACTCACTCTCACTCACTTTCTATCTCTCCACAGCCCTTACACAAGCCTAGAAGCTTCAGTCCCAACATCCCCTGCTCCTCCCTAGGGGTAAGAGCCATTACGACTGTGGCTTTGTGAGGCAAGGAAGGGCACATCTCTACTTAAATATGGATGGATTTGTGCAGCTCTATGAAATCATGTGTTTGTCTGAACAGGTGGGCTGTGTTTGCTGAGTGGGCAGCCAGATCAGGGTTGTGTCCCCGAGGAAAACAGCCCTGCTGGGTCTTGGACATGTAGGCAACAGATTTTCACTGAGGGCCATTCATCAACAGCCAGTGTCCAATAATGCACGCTACGAGTGGGCTAACACACACCTACCATGCTACTTGTCCCCCATGGCTAAATAGAGGCGACCCAGAAACCTGACCAAAATGGTCTGACCAAAGGGTCAGAGGTCATTTCAGATGTCCCTAAAGAATTCTGCAGTGTGGGGGCGGTCTGTGAGCTCAGCATATCCAATTCTGAGTAAGCAGGAACACTAACCCAAGAAACAGGGAACATCCTGAGAACACTGGCTAACATTCTCCAAATGTTGTCAAAAAAGTGCTTGCAGTAGTGTTAGTTGAACTTTTTCAGCATGATATATCATATTAAAAACGTTATTCTTAGGTTGTTAGTGAAACATTTAAAAAATGTTACAGAAAAATGTTTGAATAACTTTCTTATAGCCAAGCAAAAATGTTAATACAATGTCTAAAAAACAATGGAAGCATTCTTACAACCTGAAATTGTTAGCTGCGAATGTGCATTTAAAGTGTGTGATGTACTAAATAAAAATACAACAAAATGGCATAAAATGCTTTTAAAAAACTAAATTTTGCTTTGCCAAGGGGAAAGAAATGAACAAAGGTTGTCCATAATTATATCTAAAGATTTATAAAAGAGACAAAGGCTTTGCCAGATGGCAGATATTGTGCGCTGAGTGCTCAGGCTTGTAACTGATGCCATGTGCTGCCTACTTTCTGCCTGTCCATTAGTGGGCTTACACACACACACAAGCAGTGTTTCCTAAATAATGCCTAACCATAATTGATAGCACAAAGCCACCAATAACCTCTACAGGTTTCTTTTCATCAGCACACAGCCGTTGGTGTGCCTCTCTCTCTCTCTCTCGCTCCTTGCTCTCATATGTTAGTGAGGGGGAATTAATTACCAGAGCCAATTTACTGTTTATACTCTGATGTTTTAACTAATTACCACTAATGGTGACAGAACAGCAGCCAGTGGAGTTAATTGAATTTAGACGGCTGGGCTGCAGGTCCGTCTGAATAGCGCCTCTCAGGAACTGTCATAACCGATCCGCCCCCCACTTCTGCCTGTGTTAACACCGCTGCCTATCATCACTAACACACACAAAACACTAACAATCTTACTGTCTCAGAAACATGTGTAAACACACGCAACTCAAATTCAAACAAAGAGCCTGACCACTTCATGTCAGTTCTCTTTCATTCCTGCATAACCTCATATTACAGATGAATATGGATAATATCTCATTAGCATCTCAGGCTGAGACGTGACTGACAAAACGTATTAATGGTTTGAGCTTTACTGTGTGCGTTCTCCACTGTTAGCCTGTGTTGCTAAATGTTCAACTCTTTAATGAACAGCCACTGCAAACCGCTTTCAGTGTGAACGCTCCTTAACATGAAAGCAATCTGACTTTTAATTGTGTGTTACAGTAACCTTACACTGTGATATTTGTCCTCTGACTCTGAGTGTGCATGCTGGCCCTTGAATAATAATCTGAACACATCCTTGCTTCAGCAATTTGAACGTGCCAAGACAAAAAAAGCTTTCCAGGCAAAGCTGTAAAAGAGCCGCCTGATACACTAAAGGCTTAATGATTTGAAAGTTACAAGAGAAAGTGCTGCCGGCCGTCGCCGTCAATCATATCAAGTGCCGGCACATGCGCCAAACGGCCTGGCTGCTGAGCTCACTCTCTGCATGTGACGAGGACGCTCCTGGGGAGATACTGCGGGCGCATGTAACGGTTAACCTCTTCTGCTCCTTCGACCCAGAGCGCCACAGACGCATTCCTTTTAACACATGTTAGCCTGCTGGCCTCCTCCGCAGTAGATCAGATCAATGCAGCCGTGCACCGAGTTGTAGTCACAGTGCAGAAACCGGCTCATGCCTCCCGGGCTGCGATTTGAATATGCAACCTGGTGAACATGCAGTAATCTCGCTCGCTACAGCTCAGTGTATTGAATGTCTCCACATTGATTTTCTGTTTGAAAAGCCACTTTCCTCATGTACCTGGCAGTTGGAGAGCAGCCCTACAGGAAGTTTCTGTCTCTGTTTCCTGTTTAAGCCCTCACAGGCTGCATGCAGACAGCGCTAGAGCTGATTTCTCCTCCCTCTCTCTCTCTCTCCTGCTGCAGTGGAAGCAACTCTGGTGTGCGCAGAGTTTGGAGGAAAAGTGAGACATGGATTGATTTGTCATCAGAGTCTCTCCTGTGTCTGCCTGTCTGCCCAAAGAGGAAGCTCTGAGCCCAACTCTGCAGAAACACAGCCATCTCTATTTATCTCTTCCTCTACCACACACACACACACACACACACACACACTCACTCACACACACACTTCTGGGTGTTAGGGCCAGGGATTTCCTGTTCCTAGCCCCTGCTCATCTGTCAGCAACAGCAAGAAGCTGACACGAGCTAACACCTCCATTCCACAAACCATTTAGAGGCTAAGCCTCTCTCTCTCTCTCTCTCTCTCTGAGGGCAGTTAACACAACACCTGTCTGTGCTTCAGGGGAGAGATCAGGAGAAATCAATCTATCATACTGCCTTCAACATAGAAGCAAAGTCACTAATACACACACACACACACCTGGCTAATATATCTTTACATTTTTGTATTTTGTTGTAATTGAATAAATGTTTTTTAACTTGTTTCAGTTTTTAAATGCAAAAATGTTGACTCAAATACATTATCAAATAAATAAATATTGATTTATTTTCAATTCATTTTAGTTCGTTTTGGAGCCATGAAACTTTTTAGTTTACTTTCTCCAGCCCAACAGCAACCTTATATCACACCCTCACATAAACAGCCCCATATATCCCAGCATTCATTTCTCTGTGTTTGTGTGTGTACTCATCTGTCAGCGGCACTGCGGCACAGATATACGACGCAGGGGTCACGCCAGCGGAGCAGAAGGCTAATAGGAGCGCTGCTAGTTAGACGTCTCTCAGTACAAATGGGCTGTGATTTATCCTCAACACAGCAGAACTGCATACTGACTCCTCCAGGTGTCCATCACTCTCTCCTGTCACATCTCTACAGCTGCTGTCAGTCACGTACTCTCTCTCACTTACACTTCTCTTTCTCTCCTGATATATCTCCCAACTTTCAAAGCTATGCACCTGTTGTTTTTGAGTGGGCACCAGTGGCAAGTCTAGCTTACTTGCCCAGTAGGCAATATAAAACATGACCAAAGGACAACAAAACTGTTTTTAACTACTTATTACTTACACACATAAAATAAAATAGCTTAGCAATCTCACAGTTTTTTAGTAGCATGAGAAAGGACTAGAGTTTAAACCTTTACTTTCTTTCTTCATTCAAATTACTTTCATTATTTTAATAATCCAAATAACAATAAAACCAGTAAAATTACTGCTGAACTTCACACAGTTATTTTTACAGTGCATCCCTGAGGTATGAAAAAAGCAGTTTTGGTGTTTTGGTAAGTGTGCCACATGCCTCCTCAGTTTCTCAGGCAGGATACTTCTGATGAAGCTCTACTTTTGGTGCTGGTGTTAAATTATGCAAACAAGGTCTTTAAAATCTGCCGCAACACTCTGGCAGTGTTGGTGCAGGAACAGATCTGGTGTCAGTTTTCTTCTCTTCAGGAAGTTAGTATGATGGATTGACAGCTCACCTGCATGTGAGGCTGGAGCCCATTACACATCTCAGGCTGTTATCAGGACTTGTCACCAACTGGAGACACTCAACTAATCCTCCCACAATGCTGCCATATCTGTATCTTTAGCTGGCACATTTCCCTCACTCTCTCTTTTACCTTCTCTAAGAGTCTGTCTCTCGCTCCTCTAGACATGCAGGGATGGCAGAGTTTAATAAAGGCCGTACATGGAATGAGGACCGATCTGTGAGATGTTATCAGGTGGAGTAGGATTTAGAGCAGGCAAACCTCAGGCCACCCGATATAAAATGTCCACAGGGCCCTTGAGGACCTCCTGGAGGCCCCTCAAGAACTGTTCAATCAGACAAGGCCGATTGCATCACAAACATGAGCGGGCCACCAGCAAACACCAAAATGACCGTTTCCATGTCTGTCTCCAGGGTCCAACATCGCTAACTTCTCCATCAGCTTTTATAACAAATGTGTTATGAGTTCTAACAGCAGAGGGGGATGTTACCTCTTGGCTGTGGTATATGTGTGTTAAGCTGGCTGTTTAACCCCTCACCTTACGGACATTACTCACTGAGTGCCTGCTTACCCATGATGCACCAGGAGAAGGCCCCAGTAGGAGGCAGAGAGAAGAAGCGGTCTCAATCTCTCCCACGAGAGCCCAGAGTGAACAGGTGAGGAGGGAGGGCTGATACCCAGCTGGCTCCATCCTTCACTCAAAGCAGGAGCACAACGATCAATAGAAAATTAAGAGACTGGAATGATTCTGCTGCCGATCACACTCTCACCTTTTCACACCTCTATCACCTGCTTTTTCTCCATCTCACGTTCTTCCTCACACACACACAAACACACACGTTCTCCTTTTATCTTTTTCTCCAGAACTCTGTCTTTCTAGTGTAAAGGGATGAAACCGTGTCAGAACTTTTTTTGCTACAGATTCTTATTGAGGAAGTTTACGGGCTGTAAATATTTCTTACAGATCATTGATATTTGCAATATGTTTATTAAAAAATATAATTTTAAAAGTAAATGCATGCAAAAAAACCTTGTTTTCTTGCGTATTTTTAACAAACTGCAGGCCATTGTGTCGCTTACATCATCATATAAGAGCTCATTTTTTTACTGCACCAGTCCCAAAAATGTGAAGATATTGTTTCTAATTTATTTGATTTGATGACATAATGAAAATTCCACATGTTGCCCAAAGACATCCTAGAAAAACCTCTGAAGATAAGTTTTCTAAAGTTTCAAAATTGTTGAGCAAGTTATGACATTATGTCTTTGAATCACTTACATAAGCGAATTTATAATTTATTCACTTGCATCTTGTGTTGGTGAGTGTTAATTGTGGACCCTGTGTACAAGCCTATTGTACCACCTGGGTTTTGTCTTGGGTTGACATGGGAATGAGAAAAAAGAGGGAAAAAAACCCTTGTGAGGGACTGACAGGTTATGGTGGTGTTTAAGAGTTTAAGCATTAAAAGGGGGAGAAATAAAGCAATGGAGCAGTGTAATAGCAGAGGGAGGGAGGGGAGGGAGCTTTAGCAGTCTGCTGGCTGTCTGGGGACTCAAATCTCAGAGCAATTTTCGGGCCGGGTGATTGGCAGCTTGATGTGTATTCTTCCCCTGCAGGAGCGGGGCGATAACTCTGGCCCAGTCGCCCATCTCGGGCCTGTTGTGGGGCTATTACAATGACAATGCCGATAAGGGACATTTATCACTCCTGTGGCGTGCTGACAGAGGGGCCCCATCAACAGGTCTACCGGGGCCGGTGAGGCACGAGCGAGGAGAGCAGGTTCACTGAGCCTGAATTACACAGCACTCTCAGTCACATAACAACACCATATCACACACCTGCACATACACAAATACATATAAATACACACACTGATATTGTATACACATACTGTCAAAAACAAGATATGACAACACAGATTGAACTTTTTTGCAAAATGCTGTATTCATATTGTTGTATTTCTGTGAATTACTGGAAGCTTTCGGTATCAAATACTTTGTGTGTGTGTGGGTTTGCTTAACCATCTATTGAGGACAAACTTGTACCCAAAAATGAGCAAAACCTAAATTTGGGGATGTCCTCATTTGTAAAAATGCCATAAAAATATAGTAACACTATTTAATGTAAAAAAACAATAATTTTGAATGCAGAAAGTTTTCTGTTAGGGTTAGGTTGTATTGCTTATAACTAGCTGTGTGTAAAAACAATAGAAGTTTATGGAATGTCCCCATTTAGATAGATAAGTATGTGTGTGTGATAGCCATAGTGTGGGTTGTGTGTGTGTGTGTGAGCACACCTGGCCAAAAAAACTCTTTCTGATTCTGTTTCTATATCTGCTAATTCAGTATCAGGCTCACTAAATCTGCACACAGTTTCTGGTATAAAATGGTAAATGTTTTAGAGCTGAGAGTACAACGCCCTTATTGATCACTGAAAGCATTATCACAATTGCCAAAAGATATATAAATAAACACACAAAGCGTGAAGCACATTTAGATCTCAAATTCTAGTTCTATATCTGAATAACTATGAATGACAGGCCTATTCTGTGCAAATCTTCCTATGGACTTTTGCAGGTGTGAATTTCACCAGCCCTAGCTGTTGGTTTTCACACATGGAATGTTTTAATGGCAAGAATTATTTACTGTATCTCATTGAGCTGTTCTCATTCCCATCTGTCATAAAACACAGTCCGCATTCCCTAAGTCTTCATAAAGCTTGTTTTTATGCAATCATCTGACACTTGAGAATGACAAATAGTGGAGTGAGCCTTTTCTTTCAGTGCCGTATTATAACAATAGCATTGTGTTGCATTGTGTTGCATTGTACGGCAAGCAGAGCGCTTTGTGTCAATCTGCCCTATGCGGTCAAAAGGCCCATTGTGTTGTGGAAGGTGGCACGGCTCGATACACAGCTGCAGACCGGTGGAGGGTGGTGGCTGGTCCAAAGCCGGGCAAGTGACCCCCTCCCCACCCACACAACAGCCCACTCTGAAACCTTAACGCTGTGGAAAACGCCACAGCAGGTCTCTAGCTGCAGTTACAGCCACTAACCTGTAGGGAGCGCCAATGGTGAGAGAACGTGGCCCCTGCTTGAAAATTAAAGACATCTGGCTAAAGTGTAATTTAGATTCTGTCCCCATCTTCATGTTCGTGTCAACGCTTGACAGATCTCAGGAGGTGAGAGATATATTTTTCAAAGAAAACACTTAGGGACTGAATAAACACTTCTGTGAAACAAAGTTACAGAATGGTGATAGTCGAGGTCTACTGGTGGCAGGCTGTTGACAGCTGAATCTGGGGTTAAGCCCTGTTCACCCTGTGAATGAGGGCTTACATTAAGACTCTGAACTCTTCCCAACCAACCCAAGAAGCACAGAGCCCCTCTCTCTCTCTCTCGCCCTCTCTCTCTCTCTCTTCCCAGTTTATGGCCCTGACCTTGAGCTATTAACACTACAAACCTCCAGACAAATCAGATACTTTACAGCACTAAGACAGACGGAGAGACTTAAGAATTCTAGAGACCAGGGTCAAAAATTAATGGGGACTCATGGCAGAAACGGCAACAAAAGTGTAAAAAATGCCCCTAATATTCAAAATGTAATGAACATAATTTTTTTTTAACAGTAATTAATGCATCAAATAGGAATTTGATATGCTGATTTTATTTTATAGGTACAGAATAAATTTTATTGGATTGATTAAATGACACAGTGTGTTTCAAAATTGTCAAAAAAATGTCTTATTAGAATATCAAATGTCCCTAAAAAAAAAAAAATCACCTTCAAGGCACAAACGTTGCCCATTAATAAAAAAGTTAATTTGTGAAAAATCACTATATTTTGGTAGACAAACAGTCAGATATGCTCCCATTAAAATATTTCCCTGATCATAAATGATCATGAATTACTCGACTATCTGATAAAAACAATATATTTTAGTGATCGTTTCCTTAACACAGTTGAACTTCGCTATCACCTTAAACAGAACAGACACTCGTGCTGTCACGCACCAAAATAAACATGCAGAAACTCTTTCCTTTTATCTCCATTTATCAGCAGAAATCCAGCCCTGCCCACGGTGTGCCATCAGCAAGCCACAGAAACAAACTGCTCCTGATGGATGAGCACTTCACCGGCAATAAAAGTATTAACTTTTAACTATCAGCTACTGCTTGGCATGGAGACGCGCCCGCGATGAATTAACCCCCCGGGTGCGCCTCCATAACTCAGGAGCAAGTTTTCTCTCCCCTCCGTTTTGGCCATATATCTCTATTTCTTCAGTGGGGCATTAGTCAGGTATCTATTACCCATTAGGCTCTTTCTTCACACGCCACAGGAGACTAAATGCAGGGGAAAGGTCCAAAGCTGCCTCCATGTTCAACAACAGTCATTTCCTGCTATCAAAGTACAGTACACACGGGCTGAGAGCGACTTTTTTCAGCCTGTAAAACTCAGCGAGGGTGTTGTCACAATTGAAAAAGCATGTTTCAATCAGCTAGCTGTGGGGTGTTTTACGTTTATGTGGCAGCTTCATGTTTGGAAGGGGATTGAAATGTATAACATAAAAATCAAACACCTATGTAATGGTGTGTGATTGTGTTCTATCTAGTAGTTGCCCTCCAGGAGGCAGCTGGTTAAAGCGTGTGTTAGTCAAGAGGTGTGCTTTGATAAGTATGTAGTGTGGTTTACACACACACACACACACACTTGACGCATTACAAAATGACCCATGCCCTGTTTATTGACAGACTCCAGCCAGTCTGGAGTTCATAGGGAGTCTCCATAATCTCTCCAGAGATGATTAAAAATTAATTGATCACCGCAATATTATCCATACTCTCCTACCTACCAGCACAGATGACAAGCCAGCTAATAAATGTTAATTACTGCTTTTTTCCCTTCCTGTTTTATGACCCCTGCCAGTCTTAGGCCTCCTGATATCAGGTTGTAAATTCATTAGACGCTTACACACCTAGCAGGGCCAGCTCATTTAGCAATGACAAACAAGATTAGTACAGGAGCGAGGGTTGGTCTTCCCTCAAACTCCCGTCACCCGATAAGAGCGTTCAGATCACCCTCCCTCCTGTGTTGTGTGTGCATGTGTCTATGTGTGAAATTTATTCTTTAACATACATTCACATAAATAGTGACATGCAGTAACACAGTGATCCAATGCAATAATGAGCTGTGAGTTGATTGGTCGACTACCAACAGGAGTGCAGGCTGATTTCCTGATACACAGTTGAGAGGGTGAACAATACATTTGTGTATATGTGCATATGTTTGCCAGTGCGTGTGTGTTTGTGTGTGTGAGAGATGTGTCAAAGAATGAAAGGCCAAATGAAAAGGACGTTGTCAAAACACAAAACTGTCTGATCTTCTCTCGCAAATTCTGCAGCATTGCTTATTTTCACCTGTTTGTCTACATAATTACTGAATTGGCGCTGGTGAATATAACAAATAAACACCTAGAGATCAAAGCCAGAGAGAGAGAGAGAGAGAGAGAGAGAAAGAGAGCAAGAGAGAGAGAAGGTGTGGGGCTAGCTATGGAGATTTTCTGAAGGGATAAATTCATTAAATCATAATAGGCTTTTCCATAATCCAGGTAATACTTTTAAGACATTCATATCCATCCGAACACACTGATCGAACACAAAAAAGCTAGCATAGCCTGTTACATTAAATTGCCAAATAACACAAGGTGTGCTCCAACCTCACCACTGCAAACAAAAGACAGCAGCCCTTTTTATCTTAGATTAAAGGGAGAAGCGATGCGGAGGATACCAGACGTCAGAGGAGAATCAAAAAATCAATCAATCACATGCTGCTTATCAGGACCAGAGACGATGACATCCACAGACAAGCAGCCAATTCTTCTGAACAAAAAACAGCTCAGAGTTAAGACCAGTTTTGTTTAACACCCTACACCATTTACAAAACACAGACAATTTGTAAACTGACCACATGGCAACCGTAGTTAACTAGTTAACATTTATGCGGAGATGTTCTTTTATTTTAACAAATAATCCTACATTTATATGCATGCTTTGGAGCCATTTTTTACCTGTATATGTACATATACAAAATACACAAATCATTTGTGATCTCTGACCTCTAACCTAAGTGTTAGACCTGAAACAGACAGTGGAATTTTTTCCGGCAGTGTAAAATGTGACACTTTGAACGTCTGATCCGTGTGAAACAGAAATCCCACAACACTCATATTTACAGAGAGAGATGAATGTACTCTCCTCCAAACTCAAGCGCTCAGATTGCTGACAGAGGGAAACTTCTTGGTCAAAACTCTCTCAATCATTGCATATTAAAAGCAACAGTGGCCAACTAAAGCATGAAACAGTCCATCTTTTAAAAATGTATTTTTTTTAATGTATGCCAAGCTAAGTTCCCTCTCTGGAATTCCTCATGGACTTTTGCTTAAAACTGCATCTATTAAACTCATCGCACTTCCTGCGAGTTTATGCGGAAGCCGCCCAGCACATCTCCAGTTTCATCTGTCTATGGGACATTTTCCTGGTGACATTTCTCCACAATGCTCTGTGACATCTGCGTCAACAACTGGTGCATAGCGCCACTGAAGGTCAGGGATAATGGGAGAAAAGGCCAAGGAAATATTAGACTGCTTGAAAACAGTGAAGGTTCCAGCTCACCAGCAACTGTCACTCCTAACGCAAGTATATATGAAAGGCCAAGACTGAGGGGCAGTTTTAGTTGGACTGACAGGCATCTTAAAGGTCTGGGTGGGCTGAGAAACCAGGTTCATACTGAAGCTCCCCATAATGGTGAGAAAAATGCAGTTTAGTCTGTAAAAAAATTGTCGTCAGTTGGTTGACAGCTGAAAATATTCTAAAGGGCTTTAACGTTAGACATTGTGAGAGTTGTGAGTGTGGAGGACGTAGCCTTAAGGAACTCCATAAGACTGTAGTGCAGTACATCATCAGTCCTAGAGGAGATGTCTGTTAAGCAATAGGAGGAAGAGGGCGTACCTGTGGTAGGCCTATGCCGTTAGTTCCCTTGAAACCACATTACCAAAGGGCCTCTTCCTCAGCCTAACGGCCAGCCAGGTGGTGCTGTAGTCTGGGCTCCCTGCTTGGCTCAGATGGGTGAGAGAGGGTCTCCTTACAGGAAACCAAGGTTATGATGCCGCAGACATGTTCTGAGAACATTCTCACATTGCTGCTTTGAAATCAGCATCTGTGCCAAAACCAGGATTAAATAACAGTGAGAGCGTGAAGCCAAGAAGCCAGGCCACACGGCTGTGAGGGACAGAGGAACAGACACCAAACAGACACATCGCAGCAACGAGTCACTCAATCTCAACTGCTCCACCGCAGAAAATGATCGCACACGGCTCGCATGCTGGAGTTTCCTCGGGTGAAGCATTGGCTTTAAGCAGCAGTCATTAAACCCATCCTGATTCATTAGTCTGCAGCTGCTCCTCATTAGCTCAAACGTATGGCCACAATCTCTCTCTCTCTCTTTCTCTCTCTCTCTCACACACACACACACACACCTGCTCTGTTCCAAAACCTAGTGTGCTGCCTACATAGACACAATTTAAAAGGCATGGTAAAGCAAAATGTCATGAATTCCAGTAAAAAAGTATCAATACAAAATAGTTCAAAATGTTTATATCTTACCATTTTACCACAAATTTGTGTGTGGCATGACTTTCATCTCTTCCTCTTGTCAAATGTATTGAAATCAAGTTCAAGTCTCCTATGTGTCTCCTATTTGTACGGTGTGAGGAGCCTTCTGCCTATCAGAGCACTTGAAATCAGTCACTCAAAAGGTGCCATTACAAACAGGATCTTAGAAGCCATCTGCTTAAGTAGGTAGTAGGCAGCAAGGTAGTTCACAAGGTTTTGGACAACATGTATTTGTGCACAAAAATGGATGGAAAAGCTGTATAGATAGTAGGAGGAAAGAGACACACACTCACACACACTGTCCTTGCTGTCTGCCATTGTCACAACCATGTCCCATAAAGCAGGCCTTTTACTCTCTGCACACTCTCTATAATATGGCCATCACCATTAAAGCTGTCAGAGTATAAGCACAAGCGTTATAGCCTATACATTTCTCTCTCTCTTTCTCTCTCTCTCTCTCTCTCTCTCTCTCTCTCACACAAACACACACACACGGTGGCCTTCCACCTTTCAGAGCTGACAACATCATACCAGCAACCCTGAGTTCTGCTTTATACCCTGTTACATTCTGTCTGTCTATGTCATAGCTCCACCTTCCATTGGGATGGCCCACTGCACTATGGGATATCAGTGGGAGGACATTCCTACTACAATTTACGACCATAAAACTGGGACCCCTATGTGCATAACAATGTATATTTTTATGTCCTCTGTGAGGCAATGCCCTACTCAAAAAACATCACTTAACAGACCGAGATCAGAGGTCAGCCATTTTAAAACCATAGAATACAGCTGTCAGAACAGGGTAATTTAGAACAGGGGAGGTGTAGACACATCATCACAGCATGATGAAACAACCGTGCAAATAAAAATAAAAGAAGAGAAATTGAAAAAGGCAGGTGGAAATGATAAAACTGACAGTAAGGATAAAAAATGACAAAGATGAATGATGAAAGTAGAAATATCTACGATGCACTCAGTTTACAAGTCGAAAGATGAAAAAGTTAAAATATCTTAATTCCTAAAGACCTTATAAAATTGCTTGATGAAAGCAATATCTCCTTCATGTGTTGACATAGGAACCGCACAGTTTGACAAGGCATATCACAGCTCTTATACTTTAATTGTTTTAAAACAGCTAAGCATGGAGTCATGTAGATAAATGAATCAGATCGTGTCCCGCTATATTCTTTTAACAATTTCATAAAGGCGCTGTGGACCAGGTCTGCAGATGAGCAGTACTGACAGATTCTAACATCCACCCCACAAAAATCAACGATTCAATTTCATTTAATTCAGGCAGATAAGCCCTTGTCAAATCATGCTGTTTCTATCATTCCACTCAGAGTACCTGACCTCCTCCGTGCCTCACCCCTCCCTTCCTGAGTCATTTCTGATGTATTTACCACATTAGTATTAGTGCCTCTCCCTGTCATTCTGTGCTCGCAAGCACGGCTCAGACATGTTGTTTGTGGCCCCCCAGGAACCCCGAGGGGGACTGATCTGGTTCCTCTTTCCCTTCAGTGACAATTTTCACCCTCCCTTCTACCACACAAGAAAAAAAGACGGGCCACTGCCAGCCAAAAGAACAGTGCTGAGGGTTTCCTGTGAGACAAAGACTGCCAGTGCCAGCTTCAATATGACAAGTGCCAGTGTTATGAAGACAGACATGAGCAGGAATGGGAGGGGTGACCTTTTGCAAATGTCACATGTCATCAGAGTTTTATGTCACCCTCCAAACAATATGTCAGGGGCATAAAAAATCATTACACCCAAGAATTATGTTATACAGGGCAAAAATAATAATTAAGATTATATTATTCAAAGCCAAATGGAGATTAGGGGAATTTATGAGTGATTTGAGCTTTAGCAAAAGAATATTCCCACGTGTGCCTTTACATATTCACCTGATGTCTGCTTAAGTGGATCAAAATGCATGTCTCTAGCTTAATTCAGTTTACATTATTCCTTATTTGGCCACATCTGTCCATTGCTTTAAATATAACAGAACTCTAAAACACACTTGGATGCTCTTCAAGGTCAAAGGTAAGCTTTGTAAGTTTAAAGAGATTTAAGCAGGTCACCTATTCCTCTGTCCTTGACTCTACTAGCCACTGTGTAAATATTTGCATAAACCAACAGAGGGATCTTCAGAGCAGATGGAAGATGTTATTATTCGCATTATTGATCATCTGATGGAGCTGTTGTCTGGAGATAACACCAAACTGAGCACCATCAAGTGTGTGATCTTACCAGAGTCAGTCCTGAACCTTCTCACTCTGAGAGCTGCTAAACAAACGTCTGTTGCAGCTCAGGTGTTCTGCTTCTTTAAACGAGCAGTATAAAGGAAGTCAATACAGATGGACCTGTCCAATCAGCACTATGCAGGGCCTGGGTTCAAAGGTCAGGATGATGTCATACGTTTTGACAACACAATAAAGATTCTGTCTGAACAAGGCTGGCTTGTGATCCTCTTCCTTTCCCTTCTCAATGACTCCATCTCTCTCTCTCCCTCTCTCTCTCTCTTATGGTGTAATGGGCTCTTGTCTTTGTTAGTCCCCTACAAAAGGCTGCCTTTTCCCAATCTGGCACTGGTAATAAAGCACTCTGTGAAATCTTTATTGCTTTAATAAACAAGAAAGGGTGATTAATGTTGGTCTTCTGCTTTAGTGTTTCAAATAAATTATGACAGCTTTATATCACGGTCAAAGCAGCAAAATCCCTATGAAACATGTCAAGAGTGGATGAATAGCCTGATCTTACAAGTGCAGAAATTAGCCAAACAACGCCTGCGCTGCCTTTGTAATTTGCTTAAAAAACAATCTAACGCACTTTGTCATGGCATTTCAGATTTATTTTAAAGAAGCCTGTATTTCGTTTTTCTTCTTTTCCCTCTGATTGTTCCTGCTTACTTTGTGTCTCTTTGCCAGCTGGGTGAACATGAGAGCCTTGTAAAGCCTCACTTAGAAATATTGTATTTGACTGAAAACGAGGTTGGATAGAATGGAAGAGAACTCTGGCCCTGTGTGTAATGAAGGAAAATGCTTGCGCTGAAGTTCTGGACAAGAGGCTGTGAGTCACACACATTAAACCAGTCAGACATGCGTCAGTCGTAATGGTACAGTGATGATGGCCCTAGCCTTTAGCTTGACGCTCCTTTATTGGTCATTAATGCATCAAATACTGGGAAACTCAGGTGCTGCAGGGGCCCTATAATGCATTTGGACACTTAAAATTTACAATTTTAATTGCATTAGATAACAAAACAACAAAGCAAACAAATGATGCTAAAGCTTTTGGAGCTTTTCAGAACTCATAATTTCACTTTTCTGAGGCATTACTGAAATTACTGATGTCAAGATACTTTTAGCTTGATACCTTACTTTAAAACAAACGATAAATTGATTTGAATTACTTTTTTGTACAATGCAATATCATTCATACATTTTAAAGTGTAGCAAATGTGCCCAAATGCATTCTGGGGGCACTGTAAAGAACGAGGATGCTATAAAGGGTCATGTTTATTTAATCAACTAAATGATTGATGGCTTTTAAATAAAACTGAATCGTAATTGGTTCCATGCTCCGGCTATAAATAAGAAGTTGAAGAATATTATAAGTCTGAGTTTTTCTTTGCGTGTGTGTCTTCACTGTTGACCTGACTGCCTCATTTACTCTCCATCAGACAAACGCTGGCGGTCAGAGACAGGAAGGGCAAAGAGATGTTTACACACAGCATTCTGTCTCAGTCTGTGCTATACGTGTTTCACAAATGGTAGAGAATGGTGCTAGCAATGTCATGGGTTCGATTCCCAGATTACACCTATATTGTATACACAAAATGTACGCCATAAATACTCACTTTGTATAAAAATAACCGCCAAATACATAAATGTAAATATGCTGCCTCAGACGAGCTGTGCTAAATACATTGCAACCCATCCACCTCTAAACCCCAACTCCACCCCACCCAGCTTTTAATAGAGCATTCAGCATGTTCCACTGGGCTTTCCAAAGGCAGGAATTTAGTCATTTCTCCAAAATCAAACCAGATATGCGGGTGTGGCGAGAGGCACCCCGCGGTGGGGTTCATTCATTGAAGTCTGCTTTTATAAGCCCCTGCCTGGCAAGTCTAAACGTTGCGAATGAAGAGGGGGTTGCATGGGCAACTTATCAGAACTGAAAAATGTTTGCCCCGTAAGTGGGTGAGAGCATTATGCGTCTCCTGTTTTTTGGGAAGTGAGGACGCTGTAATTGAAATTCAATGGGGGTTACATCATGCCCGTAGTCTTTTTAAGTGAGGTGGGAATTAAGACGTCCAGCGTCTGAAGTGGAAAAGCACAGCTGGAAGAAAGGTTGCCACATGCTGAGGGGGTTGCCCCACAAATGATTGTGTGGCAAGAGGGAGTCATAGCGGGCGAGGTGGGGGGTGCAACCGATGCCCTTAATTCATAGCAGGAAGACAAGACGGTATCTCCATGTCAACACGAGACCCCGATGCTCTGTAAAAGTATCGCTACCGCCGTCCTACGACAAACAAAAGCCCAGAGCCGCAAAGCTGTCAATCTGGAACCTTTTATGAGTGCAGAATACTTTTTATATGAAGCAGCCATTAAACATTTCCTAGAAGAGGAAAAAGCAAGAGTAAACCGCCTATTATATTTGTAGCCTTGGGAAAAGGCACGTGGCGCCATACCTGATAGACTCAGCGGTGGTTAGAATGCCGAACGCTTTACAAGCTCTTTACGATCTCCGTCTCCTCGTCTTTTTCTTTAATCAATGATTACTCCGTATAATGGAGGGTAGGGCCTCCTCATGCTTTCTGCACAATGGCTCTGGACACCTGGAATGCAGGTAATGAAGTGGCTCCCTGTAGACTTAATGCCCAGGTGCGGGTACCGTCGGCCAGGGGTGTGTGCATTTGTAAGTGAGTGTCTAATGGAGCTCCAGGAGGCATGCCAAGTGTGCCAGTCCCACGGCCAACAAGGACTGGTGCACTGACTAGTGTACTAAACAGAAACAGTTCCACAGAACTTAATGATGCACACACACAACCAACGAATGGAAGTAATAGCTATTATTAAGCTCTTGACTGTAAGCTTTATAAAAGAATGATATTTTAAAGTTCTCTTCAACATGATGTCATGGAACCAGACTGTTTTTGATTTAGCTTAGAATTTTTTGGTTCTTTTAATAAATTCAAACTCATAATAACATTACCTTACATCAGTGTTTCCCCATTTTGTTTGTCATTTTGTATGGACCCCCCACTGCCTATTCACTTACACAAACAGAAAATGTTTTCTATTACCTCCTATTATACTGGACAGCATTTAACGTCATCATTCATATTATAAAAAGTCACTTATATTTCAAACATAAAAAATAATCAATATTGTGGGTAGTAAACACACTTAACAAGATTTGATTGGTTTTCTTAAACAGAACAGAAATAAAGTATGACATTTATAAAAAGGTTGACTTTATAATCTTTTTTCTTACATAGGTTTATCACAGAAAAATCACAAAAGGTATTTTTTAAGTACCTTTTGGAGTACACATCACCTATCTAAACCCTTTGACTACACACTTATATTTTTCTCCAATCATAATCTCATTACCTTCTTCTGACCCTATTTCACTGTGGAACTTCCAATTCTGTCCACCTGTCTAAGTTCTGTTCTGTCTTCAGCATGGGCCCAATTATCTGGGCCAATATATTACACAGAGGCTAATAGATTAGAATATCATACCAATACAATCATTTCATGGAGAAGTCAAGGGAGTCATCTCTCTTATTAGCTTTACTGAGAAATGGAGGTTGGAAATGTTCAAACAGGAATGTTAATACCACTTTACATGTAATTGTCCCTCGCCATTCTCTCCCACTGAAATATCTCTTTATTAATAGTAATTGAGGGTATAAATTATGAATGGAACGATTTTCTCCCAACACACAAAAGTGAAGCATAATGACCATAATTCTTAATCATCTTTCTGCCTTGGCCTATTTCATCTATCACTATTTCCCACTTGCTCCCATGAGGAAACAGGGAGGCTGAGAGAAACAGGGTCTGACTTCTCATTCAGAAGCAACTAGAAGACAGTTAAAATTAAATGGCAAAATCAAATATAAACCTTATTGTCACTGCACTCATTTTAACCATCCTGTCCTCACAAACACAGCATATATCAATGAGCAATCTACAATCTTTGAGTGTAGTACAGTGGGGTAGAGCGTTTAACTCTACTGCTGGAGACCCACTGTCCTGCAGAGTTTAGTTTCAAGCCTAATCAAACACCTGAACCAGCAAATTGAGGCTTGGATAAGCTGTTTGACTAGGCCTGGAGCTATTCTCTGAGGACAGTTACTCTCCAAGGCAGGACTGAACAGTGACTCCATATAGTATAGTACAGTATAGTGCAGTGTAGTACGCTTTAGTATGATCTAGTATAGTATAGTATAGCATAGTACAGCATAGTACATTATAGTATAGTACAGTATAGTATAGCACAGTACAATATGGTTTAGTATAACATATAAATTTGCATGCTGTCCTCAGATGGTGTTGAGTTTAGACAGGGGTGCAGTACTGCAGTGAATTTAGCTCTTAGTAATTACATAATAAGAGTGCTGCTGATGGCCTGAGGGTGGGGAGGCAGCTTGGGCTTTTTGGCAAGCACTATGATGATTTCTTTTAAAAGATTGGCTTTCCACACCTACGACGAACCGCTGCATTTGTTGAGTGCTGTACCCCATCCCCCGGTCTGTTTTTTATTTAGAAGATCAAACGCTTCACTTCATTAGGGCCCTTTTGGTTGCATTTGAAGCATGTTTTCCGAAACAAAAAGACTTTCAGGGAAAAAGAAATCACACAGTCTGCAGCGGTTTTATTGGGGGAAATAATAGGCAATTGAGAGAAGGTATTTAATAGGCAAAAATCCAGCATAGCATTGCATCTGCTGTGGAAAGCCATTTAGGGCACTTCTAAAAGTAAGAGGCCATTTTTCAGCCCTGATTTTTCCTGTCCCCCTTCCACAGTCACCCAGGGCGGTAACTGACAGCATGAGTGATGTCATAAAGGAGGAGGGGTGTTAGTTTGACAGGCTGGAGCGAATTTGAAGACTCACAGCCACCCGGGCAAGGGCATCTGCTCTGCATATAAATGAAAAGGGAATGGACAGAAGACAAAACAATCTCTGATCAATACTCCAATATCTAGAGCAGGAAGACTCCAATAACTGCATCAGTGACCACCGATGGCTACTCGAGGGAAAATGATACACAATCCAAATGACTGACTAAGTGAATCAGTGCTCGGCCCTGCAAGGATGTCTTCCAAAAACAAACCATTTTTCAGGAGGCTGAAAGAGCCATCGCTAGAGCCAGATTTCAATATACCTAATAGTAAACCTGTCACTATAATGCACTCATCACAAGCTATGGGATAATTCTAAAAGTTATTAAGTGAAAGCCATTAAGCAAGGAGTAAGATTTTCTAATAAGATGGGAGGCAAAAGGATGAGCCCTATACTAATAAGATCAGCGAGGGCTGAAGTGGACACAGGGTGCGGGGCTGTGACCTTTACTGACCAGTGGTCGGTATGGAACTCACCACAAAGGGTCAATAGCCCCCTTCCACCCCCCGAACGGCACATTCACAGTCAAATCAATGTCGAATTATGGGTTATTTATTGAATAATCAAAAAGGTATTATCGCTCTGGATGTGAAAGAGGCTGTCAAAGGGGAACACTATTTATCAGCTTCCTCTAAAAATTAGGGTAATCAGTTATCATGTAAACAAGAGCCAGCAGCTGCCTGCCAAAGCATGACTATTACTCACAGCTACTTAGCACCGCCTGGGAGTGCAACTGTGAATGTGTGTGTAAGGGTGAGAATATACATTTTTCTCAACTGCAAAGCACAGGAGTCTTGAAAACCACCAATGTGACTGAGGCCAGTGCTGCGGGAATATAACACACAACCACAAATACACACACATGCACGTCATCTGAGCAAAATGATATGATAGAGGTCAAATCACCCCGTTACAGACGAACTGCAGAGGACACAGGATGTGGCAATGAGCAGATTGAGTTTCTCTCTCCTGAGCTGGAGGCTGGACACAGCTCATGAGCTGGCCACACACAAATACACACAGACACCTCGGTTCAGCCAAACTTCGTGGCAGCATCTCACGGAGCTTTTGCAGAGTACACAATCCCAGAATGCACTGCAGTGAGCTCAGAGAAAAAAAAGATGGCGGATGAGTTGAAAGACTTGTGATGGAAGCATATTGATAAAACATAGTTCAGGGTATTTCAAAATTAGTTGCTTAATGCTTAAAAGGTAGCTTTCTTACTTAGGCACTAGGCAGTGAGACAGTTTAGATTAGATTTTGGAACATACAAACAAAAATTCTGAAACTGAAACTTCACTAGAATTCAAAACACAATTCTACATCTGATAAAACAACCACAATACCAAAACTTAAAAGACCATGACAACTTTTCAATATAGAACTAGTGCTCTAATGGGAATACAGGACGGAAAACTTTTGGTCAGCTCCTTGGTCAGATGCAACGAGTTTTAAGATCTCTTCTACCGCTCTTTACAAATGAAATAAATGGCTGTGCGGGTTGCTCTTAAACAGCCCTATCAATCAAATACACTTACATCTGCCATAAATTTCCAAGCAATCATAAGTCCCTCTAATGCATTGGCTGGAGCCACAGTGGTAGAATCTATAGTTGTGGCCGGCCCTTCCAAACCTTTCCACCGTTTACATTATTATCTGTCACCAGATTTTTTTGTCCCTCAAAAGCATTAGAAAAGCTGATGTTGTCTCTCTAACCAGATTAAGATTGGTTTTTGTCTCAGCCACCAGGGAGGTAGAGTTACCGACAATAAGATCAAAATGAGCCAATTCCTTTTCTATTCTCATTCAAAACAAACAAAAGGGGCTAATAGCCCCAGCATCTGTGTCCAAGCGGTGGCAGGTCGATATACACACTGATAGATGTAAGCCACAAAATTGCTGGTTATTATGGCAGTGAAAGGGCCCTGCACGCTTTAAGTGGTCAGTGGCGATCATATCTCACTCCCTGAGATTATCTACCATAAGGCAGAGCTGCGTTCAGTTATCGGAATGAAGACTGTGCTTGAGAAATGTTCTGATAAGATATATTGGGTTATGGTCGAGTTGTAATATTGTATTCCAGCTATTACACTATTTTGGCTGTAATGCATTTATTTCCAACCATTTTTGTAACCGTTGTACTAGCTTCCAAATGTCATGCCCTGCAGTGCAAATTTTTCACATGAACGCTGTTCGTTGGACTTACTGGAAAAGCATTGCAGGAGTCAGCGCATATTTAGGGCAGACTGAAGCCCAGCAGCCCACTCAGGTGAGTGTGATTGTAATGTGGTTGTTGTAATGTGGATTGTGTTTCTACAGAGCAGCAGGCAGTGTTAGTCACAGTGACCTGGTTCGCCTTGGTTGGGCTCCTCTGTGCTTTCTATGTACCTTGTGTCAGCCCTCCCCGGGGAGCTATCACCTCTCTCTCCCCGATTCAATTCCAGGCCGATTTCATTCTCTTGTTGCAGGCCCCAGGCCGTGGCCACACCAGTGGCAACCTTGTCTTAACCCCACACTCCCCAGTGTTAATTGCATTAGGGCCACAATGTAAGCCTTGTAAAGGGTCACCTCGCAGGCAAGCCTGCTTGTTGCTTACCTCACTCCTCCACCTCGCCTCATCCTGGCACAATATAAAAGACTCCATTCCCTCTCATCCTCTCTCATTACGCAGCATTAGTCCACTCCCTCGATCAGTCCTGGGTTGGGCTCACGTAGGTGTGACAGTTTTGTAACTCTGTTAGAGCACTTGTTAGGAGAAATTCATGTTCTCGCCCATCCCCTCCTTTTCTACTTACATAGATCTTCACCTCTGGTTCACCTCTCCTAAACTTTTAGCTTGCTGACCTTGAATTATGTATGTATATTTACTTTGCAGTGGATGTACCTCCATACATACTCAGATAGCAAAAGGCCCACCATTTCCATCAACATGAAGGTCTTTATTAGGCACCACTCAGGGACTTTGCTCAATTGTCCCACCCTCGACCACAGAGCAACAGCAGTCAATTCTCAAAGAAGATCTACAGGAAGAACACAATGTTAACATATTATATATGACCAGCTTTGATTCTCTTAACATGCCCTACACTGAGATTAATAGCTTCTCCTTAGCAGCAACAGAAACATGCATAGACTCACAATGCTCTCCTTCCCAAATAATCACACCTGTGCTCATTCATAATGGAGAAGCTGCTCTCATATAATGTCAATTTGGTGCAGTTCTGGATTGATGGCAACAATCAAAGATCTGCTGGCTGGCTAAGAACATGAAACATGATTAAACATATTAATTGCAGCAGCCTGTAAATATGGCCTACTGTAAATATGTCCAGAGAAGAACCTTGGACCTCTCTTATGAGAGCCACATAAAGCCCTGTGTCTCTAGGGGATGTAGGCCAATAAATATCATATCAGGTTCTGCCTTAAACACCACCCAAACCTCACTATAGTCTGACTGCTCCATTATACTAAGAGGAGCATCAGTCTTTAACGCCATAAAGCTCAGCCACCCGCCCTCCTTCTCCCCTACGGTGAGGTTAAGCAGGAAGATGTGCATCTCAACACAGCACGTTCAGTTTTTGCTCCTGGTCCTTGGCTGGGCTAGGGGGGAATGATGATCGAAACCGTGCCTGTATAAACGTCCTCGTAAAAATGACAGCTAGACATATGTATGGATCCCCATTAAAATTTTACTACTAATCACCCGGCTGGCAGGCCTGCTGGCTGGGCCGCGTGGGCTTTAGGCTCACAGGCAGAGCTGCGCCAGAGGGACCAGTTCTAAATGAAGACATCAGCTGCATCTCCCTGCCTTCGCCAGCCATCATAAAAGACAGTCAACAACACCTCGCCGACAGGGCCCTGTAATGGGCTTTTTATTTAGGTTTGGTCATGGTGATGGGGGAAATTAAACCCCAATTTAGTGTTTGGGGACATGAGGCTCAAGGTCACGAAGAGTGAGCAAGATCTAAGAAGGGACAGAAAGGGCAATTGGACATTTGACTGCATTTGCTTGATGAATGCTTGGAATTTGTAGTACATTTGCTAGCTTTGTTCAGATCTGAATAGTGTTTTGATAAATGAAAGCTAAATTAAAAAATTAATTATTTAACCACTAATAAATTAATTTAAAAAAAAAGAGTTAAGAAATGGACAAGGTAAATAAACAAAACAAAAAATTGACTCACAGCTAACAATTTTAGTAATTTGTAGTAATGTAGGAACATTTCCCAAACATTTCCATTAAGTAACAAAAACATTAAAAATTATTATATTAAAAATGACAAAAGAACATGCAAAAAATCCCTTTTTTAAACGGCATGTTAACATTTTTAGAACTTTTTAATTCTGTAGCATTATTTAAAAAGTTTCACTAACAACTTAACAGATGTAATAGTTTATATGTAACAAGAAAAATGTAAAAATTTAATAAAATGTAAAAAATGCAAGTTTAAGAAAACTTTTAAAGAACATTAGCCAGTGTCCTAAGAACGTTTCCTGTTAGCTTGGCTTACAACTGACACAGCTCATTGTCACACTGTGAGGCAAGTTGTGGGTTAAACAGGTCATGGTGTGACAGATTCGGGGTCAAAATTGGAATGTTGTTTTTGTTTGTGAAAAGAGTGCAGAGTAATGAGAGGTTAGCAAAGGACCTCCAGACACGCTGTATTAAGCTGCACACAATGGCAGGTGTTTGATGGGAAAGCACACCTGCAGAAATGCACAACTATGGGGGTTTCTCACACCATGACTCAAACACAATTAATTCTGAGAGCTGAGTCTGCTAGCTTGTTATGACTGAAACAGAGACTTAAATCGTTCTGTTTAGAAGTCCATCCTTTGATCAGAGACATCCTAATCTCACTCTATCACTAATCAAGTGAACACTAGCAGGGTTGCACTGCCTCTGAACCATCAAATTACAAGTATTATGTTACTTCAAGTAAGAATTAATGGACTACAAGACAGAGAGGCTCCCTGATCCACACGGACAAACGCTGCACCTCTGTGTCTGATACAATTCTCACATCACCCAGAAAAGATATTCCAATAGCCAAACATGAACATCTACCCAGACCAGCACAACAAAGGCAAAGAGACAGTGAGAAAAGAGAAGTGAAGTTGAGAGAGAGGGAGACAGGGAGTGGAGGAGAGAGAGAGATAAGCGAGGCAGGTCAGACTGAGGAGATACCCTCTAAATGAACCCCTTTTATTAACCCCTCCCACCCACCGCACCCCCCATATTCAGAACACCTCTTCTGCCTCTATTACCTTCCTGCCCGTTTCATTATCCAGCCTGAACTCTGAATAACCCCCCCATGGTCATTTTTTATGTCACATTGGGTACAGGGTCTGTGATTTAAAGACACAGTCCCCATAATTTGATTTCTTCATGGGGTGCGGTACGGTGAAGAGAGAAGAGGGTAGGGGGGATGTTGGGTCTTTGGGGTCGACTTGGTAAGCGATAGCAGAATGACTTAAAGAGGCTAATAAAGTAATCAAGCCCTTCGTTACATGGTGATAATATTGCCCCTAAAACACTGATAACTATTACTTGGCCCAATGATTACTGAACATTAATGGCTTTCCACTTTTTTCTCACCCTCCGTCTCGCTTTCACCAGCTCGGCTGCCAATTAGCAGTTAGATGAAGGAAATAAAAGCTTGTCCCAGCCTGACTGCGCCTACAACACATGACAGCACAGTAGCTACTGAAGTCCAGTGAGTAAGAGAGCACATTCATACATCAAACACTGCCAGACTGCAAACATCTATACATGATTCATGTAAAACATAAAAAGTTTACAAAAAGCCTACTAAAGAAAACATACTGGTTAACTATTAATCCAAACATTGTGGCACAAGCCCCTCTCAATTTCCAGTGGTTACAGTGTACAATTAACCATATTGTAACTGTTCAAAAATGGGCTTGAAAGACTTGAACTATATAACTTAAGGATTGTGGCTGAAAGAAATGAAAAGAAACAGCAAAAAGTATTCTTTGTATTCAAGCCATTAAGACAGCATCTATTTTCAAGTATTTACACACTCTATTTATATAATAAAAATTCTCTCTCACGTCTACGAAATACTGCATGTCTTGTACAGTGTATATTCTGCTGTATTCAAACTGATTATTTGAATAAAACTGATAGTCTTTCATGACACCAACATTCATGAATTACCCATTTAAAACATTTTCTATCCTCTTACACCCTGAATTTCTAGTGCAGAGGTCTTTCTTATAGTGGAGGGCTATTGAACAGCCCTGCTGCCAGAAAGACCCGATCAGTCAAGTGCCATCAATATGACCCAGCTTGTTTACACCTGGAGAGGACAAGACTCTGTAGTGGAAATCAATCGGAATCACCTGAGTGGCACCTCGGACACTGAAGTGAGGGGGACAGACAGAGACAGAGGGGGGGTGGGGGGGTGACAGACACTTAAACAAACACAAGCTCTCTCTCTTTCAGAGTGGAAGGCAAAAAGACATATTACTGATATATGCATGGACACCTATTTTCAGTAAGCACTAAAATCAAAGCTATAAGAATGTCATATGCTATATTCTCCTTCCAGTGAAAGCCTATGTCTGTTTAAAAGCCATAGATCTGGGCTTGACAGGTGTCTGTTTCTTACCATGAGGTGATGCCATCTGGAGAGCAGACTTTGGGAACTCCAGCCATTACATTATATGAGCGCATTCAGGGTGTTTGTGTGAGTGTGTGTTTGGGTGGGTGGGTAATGGGGTGTCTGCATTCCAAAATGTCGCCATCCATTCCTTTGGTTACATTTAAAAAACTTTACATACCAAGCAGTATGTGGTGTCTGTGCAGCCACACCCAGGAATGGTGTCACAAAAATGAGTAAAACTCTCTGCTTTTGATGCAGATTAAAGCCATATATGTGCATACTAGAACTGGTCTGACTTTTAAGGCAAGGTAGGCATTTTATTCCCAAAAATTTTCTTTATGCTTGTTGAAAGTCTCTTTACATACTGATAGCAATAACTATATTTAGAAAAATATCTTCTGTGGAAACTGAGGGCCATGAAATGTCCATCAAATCATTGAATTCGGTCAGAATGTAATGATTGGATGCCCTACTTGCCTGTCAAATTACGTATGCATTCGTCTTGGAGGAGGCGTTGCTTTGGAAAGCACTCTAAACAGAGAGCGGGGTCTTACAGTTTTAAAGCTAGCTTGCTATTGCTAGCTTCTCTGAAATTGCCCACCTTACCTTTAAGTGCAGTAGTAGAATTAAGTTTTATTAAAGAAAATCTGATGTTAGAATTTTGAATTACAAAATGGAAAACTTACCTGAAATGTGCAGACAATGACGAAGAAACATGCAAAAAAAAGAAAGAGAAAGATCATATTAATAAACATCCTAATCAGTTGCTATTTTAAATTTAAAACATACATATGAAATCATATCAAAGACACAATTAGTCAATAAGCGCATTTCTTCTCAAACACTTGTAGCACCTGTAAACAAACTTTAGTTTATTTTCAAAGGACAGTGAATTTAGCTGTGAACATTTTCATCATGGATGCTGGAGGCTGCCAGCAGTTCATGTCTCACGGCCGTGTCCCCTCCCTCGCCCTTGCGCTGTGGTGTAAACACACATTGTTAGGTTAGAGGTTAAAAGTGTTGTGCTTAGATTCTTTGACAGTAATCTAATTTCTCTTCTCTTGCGCATCTATATTTATTTGGTTTTGTCAACACTCAGGGCTCTTTTTTCTCCCTTTTGCCTTCAGTGTATTGATCTCTCTAATGGATTGGATCTGATTCCAGAGCGTCTAACATGCTTTTGTATCCCTTTATTTTCACCCAGGAAAATCGATCAGGAAGGCCTGAAAATCAGCCGGGATCAGGTTTTAAGAGATCCACTGTGACGGGTGAACACTTGGTGAGCAGTAAAGGGCCGGGGAACTTTTTTTAAACAGTCAGCAGGACAATTTGGAGGCATCTTGCACCTCTTTACATTTTATAGTCATTTGTTGCTTTTTAGAAAGGTTTTGTTTTTGGTTTTACTGTTTTTCTTTGAAGATGTAAAACTCTTTTCTTGCTTATTTCAATGCCATATAACAATCCTATCACCATGGAGTAAATTAAAATGTTTTCATACTGATTTACACAATGAAAAGTTTGACTTTTCTGCTCTATTTATTCTAACAGAGCTGCCTGTGGAGCTCAGCCAATCAAACACTAAAACTTAACACAACAACACTGTTGAAGCTGTAGCACTGACGCAGTCTTCAGCAAGCTGCTGAATAAGAGCTATATATGATGTGTTGAATATATACATCTTATTTATATATGTGTATATATAACCTGGCACTGAGGAAATGAGACTGCTTAGAACAAACCAGTTCAGGCAGTGCAAAAGTTCCCACTGGGTGTGTAAATATGCCACATGAAGAGTCCTGCTTCCTTAACTCTCTGACTAACATGTAGAGGCAGAGGTCGGCAGGAAGGGCATGCTTGTTAAACCAGCCCTGATTCCTGTTCATGTGGGGTCTTAGTTTTTGAGGTGTACAAAAATTTTTAACTGTGGTGATGTCACTATTGCTTATTTATACAGTGACTAACTAATTAAATTACCCAGATGAACACGTTATTGTGCAGAGGTTACCCTTTCATAGCTCGGAGGACTTAATGGCGTTCTCAATTATGTTTAACTGAAATATGAACTTGGTCTCAGATGTTTCTCCTAAAATAAACAGATACAAATGAGACAATTGTTGCCATGCAGTAAAAATACAGAGCTATAAAATTTATGTGCATAGTATAGCTATATAAAGAAAATTGAGACATTGAGAAAAAGACAGGAAATATTCAAGCATATTGAATATCTGATGTTTGATTGCACACTTTGGAATCTTGGCACATCTGGCGCAGTTTGTGACATTATTGAGATTATTAGGGTCTATTTCTCCGAGGAAAAATCTGGGAAGCAGGAGACCTTTGCAGAAGTCCCATTTATTCTCATCACTGCGTTAAAAGAAACAACAGAGATATTGAAGAGATATCATTTGTGAGTTTTCTTTCCTATTGGCACACGCAAAATTACAAAAAAGAGGAAAGTACATAAGCATTGGACTAATGGAATCATTTGTGTGCCATAACAGCAAATCAGCTTTACTACAGTGATCAAAAGCTGTTTCCACATTCCTCCCTCTCAACCAGGTGCTGGCAGTATGAAAGGTGCTGCCCCATTTCCCCTCGAGACAACTCTATTTGTGAGGCTGCCGGGGGTTAACAGTGCAGAGAGCAGGAGGAGTAATGAGAGGCCGGTGACATCTCATAAACTGGTCCACCTCACACACACACACACACACATACACACACACACACCTGTGAGATCTCTTTTGCCACAGAACACAGTAACATCACTCTGATCTTTGACATCTGGTTGGTGTTGTGTGATGGAGCTGCCTGTCAAACCGTTTACGACGGCCTCTGTGAGACAGCAGCTGACATAAACTACACCCTTACCATTGATAGAATCAAGCGTATTAATCATAAAAAACAGAAACCTTCTTTGGAAATCTCTTTGTATTATTTCATATACACACCTGTCCTTCAAACGCCCTGATGGTACAGGTGAATGGTGCGGAAACAGCTCACACTCACGGTACAGGTGCGAATGTGTCTGCTCTCCAGCCCCACATACCCAGTGGCAGTTTTCTTTGGGGATGAGAGGAGATCAGAGGAGATGAAACACTCTTTTTCTCCTCCCATATCCCCTGAGCAGATACTATCAGCTTCTCCGTGACATTTGACAGTAGCAATCTCCAAAAGCATGGTGGCATATGAGAGGTCTGATACCATGTTTTGGTTTCCCAAGAGCAAACGCCCAGCTGCAGCAAAATCTGTAGCTATCTGGGTAACATTCACCAAAGGAATGTACTCATCTTAAACAAGTGTCAGAGATTTAAGAAAAACGTCACTTAGGCTTGACATATAATAGGGAGAATTTCACAAAGCCTGTCAAGAATCCAGACGTCTGGGTCACATCTTACACTAAAATCATCAGGAATTTTATATTTATATACATATATACATATACATATATATATATATATACACATATACACATTACAACTATAATTTCACAAATCCTATAAAACATTTTTTTCATTAGGGTAAAATATGGTTAACTGAATATAATATCACAAAAATAGTCCTATTATTATGTAGTATTTATTAATATTCTTATTTTCTTCTTTTGATTTTGGTGTGAAATATGACCCAGACATGTTCTTGACAGGTTTTAGAGATACACCCAATACTGAACACCCTTTTTCTGCTGACACTTGTACTCTGAATTAATTTCACTTTTATCTGGGTGATGATTTTAGAATTTGTAACCTGACAATCTGTGTTTCGTGTGAGCCTATGAATTATTGAATATTTGATAGAAGGCAGAAACGCAGATGACTGAGAACGAAGAATGAACTCATACATGTTTTAATGTGATGTGCATTTAGGGTGATGGCTTTCCACACACAGATCTTTGCCAGTGTGAAATCAAATCCCCAAATCTTGGAACTGCCTCTGTGTCTATACACACGCACACACACATATGCAAGTGCACAAGGAGTACTAACATTCAAACACACACACGCAAAAAAGCCCCTTCTCACAGATTTATCACCCAAGCCCTGCTCCCGTCGGCATCACAGTGGCTGATTTTCTCATTTCATAGGCCACCGGGGTAGAACAGACATGTGCTTGTTCAAATTCACCCAGCAAGACGCACCGGTCTCAGCACACAACTTTCTCTTTAGCAGCTTAACAGATGCCAGGCAGGGGGGCAGCTCAGGAGGGGGTGCACATGTGGAGGGGGCACACCCATCAAGGGCAAGCCCTCATCACACACATACACCCACAAGGTAGAGACAAAAGGGGGAGAAATGAGGTTCCTGCGGCCGTGCGCTCTAGCGACCGTGACCGTGAGGCTCATGACTGTGGCTTTTATTTATCATTCTGTGCCAATGGTTTTAAATGATAGCGCGGCGGTCGCTGCACTTTTTCGGCCCCGCTTTCTTAAGCAAGAGCTAAGCAGAGCACAGCTTCTCTCCAAATATAGAGATCATGTTTGTATTGTCTGACACGAAGGCCTGATGGAGTGGTTATTCTGTTCCTGCCGACATGGGTAACCCCTTCCTGCGTGTGCCCGGCCCCCCTCCCCAACATCAGTCCAAGCATGTGGCAGCAAAGTATCTTCAACGAGAGGTGCATACCCAGCTAACAATGTTTGGCTGTAGTAACGTTTCATTAAAATGTTATTTTAAATGTTCTAGGGACATTTTAGAATTACTGTATTACTGTTATTGCTTGTATATAAGAACATTATTCAAACATTTTTTTAATTCTGCAACGTTTTTAAAACATTCCATTAACTTAATAGTTTTTGATATAATGTTAAAAAATGTTCTACTAAAAATACACCAAGAACTATTTTCATAACTTTTAGAAAACTTTGAGAGAACGTTCTGAGAACGTTCCCTGTTAGCTGGGTATATGCCTGCATACATATTTAAGCGTTTGCAAGCACGTCTGTGCACGTGGGCACACGTTTCTGTTTATGTGTGCCAGACTGCTAAAAACAGCAATTTTTTGAGGGGGAGTCGAGCTGCAGTGGATTTAATTGTGCTCTTTTTGAACGATGCCGGCTTATTGATGTAATGGTTTACTCATGGTGCGGTCGAGGAGGTACAGTTTAACAATAGAGGCTTGTTAGGAGCCCTGCACACAGCATCCACATTACTTAGTGAGAGCACACGGGCTTGTAATGAGGAGCAGGAACGCTCAAATGATCCGCTGTGTTTGGGGTGCAGCTAAATGCAGGACAACGTGCATGTAAATGCCTGTTAGCCACTGGCATCATGGGAAATTTAAGTCGGTTCCCTGATCCAGTTTGGCTACTTGGCAACCTTCTAAAATGAAACAGAGAACACACAAAAACAGAGCTAAGACAGGCACTATGTAACTGGGCAAATTAAACAGTTTCTATAATCACCCCAAGATACTATTACAGCTGACCAAACTGGCCTTTTTGTAGCTCCAGGCAGGAACACATAGACCTGAAAAGAAAGTTCACACTTCTGACCGTCAGAAATGGGTGATGCACACACACAAACAAACACTCACATACAAAGACACAGTCTGGAACAGTAAATGRTGAAAGTTGGAGAACCAGAGGTAAACATGCCAGAGGAGAAGACTTGGCCTCTTTTTCTTGCAACCTAGGTGGTTTACAGTAGAATAAGGGGGGGGGGGGGTATTTTTTCTTTGATGGTGTTCCAGACAGAGTAGCTGTGGATAAACAGAAGAGCCAGGAAAATATACAAGGCCAGGGGTAAGGCCTGGGTCTCGCCTGAGGAGCCAAGCCATAGGAAAAGTACTTGGTTAGGCATGAGTTCACCTGCCCTGGCCCTGCAGTGCCACACCAAGGATAAGCGGGTCAGGCCTCGTTGAGGCTGTTATTGTAACATGGTGAACACATGCAAGACCTCCACAGCCATTTATTTAATTTCAGTTCTCCAGCTGAGTCTCATATTTAACCAACCCAGCTAACAATTTTAGGTTGTAGGAACATTTCCCTAACGTTTCTATTAAATATTAAAATGCCAAAATGCCTTTTTCTTAACAAAGCTAATTTTAATGAAAAGCTAAATGTGTTAATGTTTACCACCTTGGAAGTATGTGGCATAACAGAATGCCACGTGGCACATGAGAGGGACTTAGTTGTGAGGTGTGCAGATTTTCCCTCCCTTCTGCTTCTGAGAGACATTGTGCTGCATTTATATGACAGATTGTTCAAATCTACGGGTCTCTGTTGTTTCCTGTTGTAATGACTGTTTGTGCTGCCATTGCCACAGACAGACACACTCTGGGCGCCTGGCATCCCGGCTGCTGCCCACTGCACATGCTGGCCTATTGTACTTGGCAACCTTGTTCCCACAAACAGATCACAATACACTGGCTCCCTCTGGCCAGCCCCGTGTTTGCACTGGGAGCAGCTGTCGGTGAAATGGCCCTGTAAGCTCTTCCTAATTACCTAACATATTCTGTGTCTAAGAAGCCCTGCGTTTAGTCCCTATTTCAGGGGTCCACACTGCCAGGCCTACGCTGGGCAAACAAGCCCCACTTTCCAATGCAAGTGGGGGTCAAAAACAGTGAGAAGAGAGGGCAAAAAGGGGATGGGTGGGGGTGGTAACTAGGACTATGCAGCCAATCGTGCCCCACCTGCCCCCACCTCCTTGGGTCAGCCTGATACTCTTCTAGATAATATATCAGGCTGCCGTCCCCTTGGCAACCCAGC
Organism: Ambastaia sidthimunki; assembly: GCA_036877625.1. Lineage (NCBI taxonomy): Eukaryota > Metazoa > Chordata > Actinopteri > Cypriniformes > Botiidae > Ambastaia > Ambastaia sidthimunki. The sequence continues at coordinate 32,658 of JAZGTK010000583.1, forward strand.
CAGACCTCACACACAACACTCCAGGGTAGCCACCCCCTTTTCTGCTCCCCAGAACTGCCACCTGGCCCCTTTGCCCAGCCTCTCAAAGAGAGAGGCTCATCGCTCAGCTAGCAGTCCATTGTTCAGCTCATGAAGTGACTGCCGGCCAATTAGCAAGTTAACAAGTTAAGAGGTGGACTCTGTCAAATGCAGAGCTTTTTCACCCCAGGGTCATCAGTGGGGGGATCACTTTCCTTTTTCTGGGAGGGGCGCTTTACAAAATGGCTTCTGAGTAGTTACTGAGCCCACCATGACTGTGAGACTTGAATACACCTCATTTTAGAGGCAATTCAGTTTATATAATCTAACTGGTGCTTACAAAAGCTGAGTTCAGATGCTCTTTTACAACCTCTCAGAATCCAGAAAATAATTACAGTGGTGAGATGTTTAGCTATTCTGGGTTGGTTTACAAGGTTTGCTGAGATTCATTTGTAACCAAATCCGCTTTCATAAAACCAGTCTCAGAGCATTTTTTCCTGTGCATCAGCATTTTAGCTTACCTGTGGTCTAAAAAACTCTACCAAAAAGCTCAGTTGACCTGTACAAAATCATTCTTTCATTCCTCCCTCAATGACGCTGAGCGTTTCAATTTGAAACAAAGCCTCGACATATTTTCCCTTTAAACGGTGCAATTCACAATGCATTCTATGGCACCCACATCCTTTCAATGTCAGAGGCCCCCCCACCCTCTCACGACACTTTCTCTTCCATTCCCCCAACCTCCTCAAGACAAAGACAAAAGCCCCAATTTGTCACGTCATGTCCAGCTGTTGACTGGAAAGACCCCTCAACCAGTGAAAGAAGCACAAGCTGGGAGAGCCAAATGGCTTTTTCCCCTTTCTGTGGGAATGTTTGTCCAAGGAAACAATGCCACCTCAACTGGGCGGGGTGGGTGGGGGGTCTCCCAGGGGGGTATGCGCCCAACTCCTTGGGCTTTAACCCTTTTAGGGAGAGCTGTCCACCTTGAAAAGGCTCGCCATTGAGCTGCTACAGGGTGGCAAGAAAGCATCATTAAGCTTCACTAACCTCAATGTGAATACAAGTACTGATAGCAGTGATGCCTCACACATATTTACTGCTGGATAGTGGGTTTGTTCTCGCTCCCTAAAGAGTCTATATGAGGAAAGGAGGAGATGAGGAGTCAAATAAGAGAAGAAAAACAATACAAGCAGGGCAACCCAGCTAGCCAGCTAACAATTTAGGTTGTAAGAACGTTTCCCTAACACAGTAAGTAACAAAGTAACAAAAAGGTTAAAAATGTTATTTTGAGTGTTCCAGGAACGTTGAAAACATTCAATTGTTTTAGACATTGTATAAAATTTTTTTACTTGGTTATAAGATTCAGTCTTTTTTAAATTCTGTAACATTTTTAAAACATTCCAACAACAACTTAAAAAATAATGTTTTTGATGTATACAATATATAACATTCTACAAAAAAAATTCTACTAACATTACTGCAAGAACTTTTTGAAAAACTTCACAGAATATTTAAAGAATATTAGCCAACATTCTGAGAACATTCAATGTTAACTGGGTATGAAAAAAGTGAGATGGCTAGGATTCACTTAATAAAGAACTTATAATAAACTCCAGCGAGTTCACCCACCCTGAACAGTCTCCATAGGCTACCCTATGGTCATTGCTAATTGAGTAAAAAATTGGTGGTTGCTTGACCCTTCTAAACTAATAGCACCTGCGACCAATTTAGGAAATTATTAATTGATATTCATGTGACATATAGGTTGACCCCTTCAAAACTAGCCTTGGGAAACCTCTCAATCCAAATACAGCATATACATGCATTAATCAAGCCGCCCCCATTGGGGTTTGCTAAGGGCCATCTTTGATTGTACATTAAAATCATGACATAGAGCACTTGAGTGGTTCAACCCAACACCTATAATCAGAGCATCAGAAAACTCTTATATTAAACACAACAAGGCTTATCAAAGTGTCGGCCCATCTGACGCTGTGGTCGTCGGTTCTTCCCCACCTTCTCCCTTGACACATTGTCCTTTCAGGAAAAAATAAGGTGGGGTAGGTGTTCCTCACTCTCCTTTTAATGTGCTCCACAATTACAGCTGTCACAGCACAAGCCTCAGTGCAGTTCGTTTCATTACCACCCTCCCTTCCCTTTCAGTGTGTGAAATATGGAGGCAGGGAACAAACCTTCTGTCATAAATACCCTCTCTATGAGAGCCATCAGAGAGCAGCTTCATCACAGGAGGGGTAGTGGGGAGGTTGGTGGTGGGGGGGCGAACGCTTCTCATAAATTATTTGGGTGTGCAATAATATTTGCTTTGTGGAACGGGCCCCCAGTGTAGCATTTGGACTGCTAGAGCATCTACACTGTCATGGTGAGGCTAAGGCTGAAAAGAGGAGAGCATCTACGCTCTTATCATGAGGCAGAGGAGAATAGAGATGGCAGATTGGACTCCTCACACCAACACTGGCTGCTTTCCATACTACTACAGAGCTTTCTGCGCCAGAGAATAGTGTGGTTTGGCTGACCAAAAGTTGCCCTAGTGCACGCCCAAACTCTGCACCAACTGACTATCCACTGGCTCACGCAGTACCTAATCTCCTCACAGTGTCTACGACTGGGCAGAGCCCACTAGTCCTCTCCTGTGCCTCATCTGAAGCCATCAATATGCCAATAATCTCTCCAGCCAATATCTCAGCCTGCCTGTGCAAATGAACAAAGGAAGAGGGCAGCCAAGGTGTTATAGATCCTGCATCTCTCTGTTCTGTTTAAGTCAGGTCATGTGGAAAATCAGGCACAAGGGCAACGTTTAGCCAGGAACCCGATTCAGACTGACGCTCTTGGGCTGCGGGGGTCAAAGGTCAGCCTGTCTATTATGGACAACCAATCTCTTCACCAACTGTCTGCTTTCATCTGGGTTTATTGGCAGGTTGTGAAGCACAGTAAATATTCCTGCACGTTCACGAGGTACCACGCAAACAAATCTAACCAAATTTATTTCCTGTGTGATTTATTCATGCCACGAATAACCACTTTTATTCACGGCACTCACAAGGTAGCATTTCCAGGATTACTGCCGTACACGCCCTCAGCCGTTTGCGACTGAATGCACAACAAAAACGACAAAAACTCATAAACAGGAGGTCGTAATGCCATGCATATTCTGTCACGCTCAACCCCTTGGCATTCTAATTTATAGGAAATAGCACTGATTGGGCAGATCCAACGACTGATGTGTATAGACACCAATGAGAGGGCACTATAAACAGGCAACACTCTGAATCCATTGGAGCGTGGGGAGGCGAAGTGCTCCTCAGTACTCCACTGTCTTCCCCAAGGACCCTGAGGAGTCATAATCAGACCCTTGTAATACACTAGTACTTGTGTGGTCCCCTGGGCTCATTTGCATACTAATTACCGATTGCAAATGAGAGGGGGTGCCGATTGTGTTCTGCCTGAGTCGCCGTGGCGGCGGAATATTCCGGTGATGCCACTAAGGAGCTTATCCAACACAGCAAGCCGAGCAGAGAAGGGCCCTCCCCTGATATACAACCCCTCATTAGTATTACAATTAAGGACATGAAAGACACATAAAACATTATATACTGCCAAAGTGTTGTTTTCGTACCAATTAACACAGCTACTGATTTACTATCAGAGAGGACTGGAGATCTCTGAGGAACCCGGGAACATTTCTCACATGCACAAGTATATGAGGGAGGACACACACACAAACACAGAAGCACATTAGAGGGGACACAGCTACACACATAAACACACACTGCAAATGCAAAAACACACTGAACTCGCAGCAACGTTTGAACTGAAAGGTAACACAATAGACCTTCTCTTATCACAGGAGTTTTCTGATGGGAGAACCATGTACCCAGATTCAGATGGCAAATCATCGTGTTATTCTGCACTGTTAACTGGTGTAACAAGCCACACACACACACACACACACACAGTCCCTCTCATTCACCTGACACTGTCACACCCTCTCTGCCATTCCTTTTTCTTGCTTTCTAACAGCTCTTTGTTTTTGTCACCGCTTACACTTTCCCTGGCGTAGTAGAAGGATGAGGCGATTGTGTGTGTCATAGCTCAGTCAGATGGATGGCGGGGGTCAGCCAGTCAGTGGCGATGTGTGTGTTCAGCCATGCTTTTTTTCCTTCTTTTTTCTTGTCTGCCACTGGGGACCTGTTTTATAGATCTCTTTCACAGCTCTGCTGATTTGCCTGCAAAATCCAGCGGGGGGTCTTTACTCCTAACTTTGTAATAAAAGGTGTGATATCAGCACAGCAAGCGGAAGAGAACAAGCACCTACACATGCAAACACACAAATGTCATGTCAAATATTTACACAACATACCATGTATATATATATATATATATATATGAAACTATAGTCAAGATATTAAATTGTGCAGGAGCCAAATTATTTATTTGAAAATATAAGGGTGGAGAAGCAAGAGTGAGAGACAAATGTACACATGCAGAAGGGAGATTTTGCCTTTGCTGCCTGCAGTTGGTGTTTATAAAATAACATTTTCATGTCAAGTTGAGAGTTAGTAAACATATCTATCTCCAGCAGCATCATATTCATCAGAGGATTTGAGGATTTAATATTTAAACATTATGGTAATATTTTCAGAACTGTGTAAATTGCATATGTATGATTATTTCCCATTAAACATTATATCAGCTAAACTCCATCTTGCTAACATTAGCTTTGCGGCTAGCTAAACGCTCTTGTTCACCATTGGCTGAGGCTTGTTTCAGTCTCCTCCTCTTTGCTCTGGAACACCTTGCTAGCTCTCTATCTTCTTTCCCCTCTCAGCAGTGCTAATGGATCCTGTCCCCAGGCCTTCTTTAACTGGGGAATCAATCACATTGGGGCAGCCATTTTCAACCATTCTCACTCTTGCTTAGTCTTAACCATTCCAAACAGCCCATTAACCTGCATTTAATCCCCACAATGTCTTCTGTGGCCGAACCCTCACACAAGCAGGGTCCGCCACAGCCAAACACACACACGCTAGAGGCAGACACAATAGGAGCTCAGACATACAGGCTTTCTGTACATTTAACTGTAGTTTTCCATATAGAGATCATGTGCAAACGGGACCCAGCTAACAGGGAACGTTCTCAGGACACTGGCTAGCATTCTTTCCAAAGTTCTCTCAAAGTTCTTGCAGTAACATTAGCAGAGCGTTTTTAACCTTTCAATTATAAATGTTATTTTTAAGTTGCTAGTGGAACATTTTAAAAATGTTACAGAATAAATGTTTGAGTAACATTCATATAGCCCAAAAAATGTTAATAAAATGTCTAAAAAAACAGCTCTTCGAACAATTAAAATATTTTTAATATTTAAAAACATTTTAACGTTTTTTGTTACTTAATGGAAACATCAGGAAAAACAGTCTTACAACCTAAAATTGTAAGTTGTGGATTCAATGTGGAAAAGAACAGAATGTATTGATCCTATGTGTAAACAAGCCTAGGATTAACGGTTTACAAAGTTAGCATGCATTTTAAATACAGAAATACTTCTGTTCAACTGGCATGTCACTGACATTAACTTGACAGATGCTATCTGAGTTTTTTGCTTGAATAACGAGTAAAAATAACATTATTTTCACGTCAAACGATCTGCGGGAAACATCTGCAGCGAAGCAGACTTCAGCTGGCTGTTGCTCAACTCAAAATAAGGATTAAGCACTCCTGCGAAATGAACATGGTTTTTAATAACACGCAGCGTGGTAAGTGTATGTCAGTGCGAAATATATATCTCATCACACTCAACCTCTCAGAGGGCCGTGCAACGGCTAATAGACAGAAATGCGAGTGCAGGGATTTTTGTTTCAAGTCCTCTACGTTCTCTGCGCACCACTGGTGACACACATCTCCCTCTCCGCATGAGCCCCGTGCATGAGTATTATATCAGGCCTAATTTTCCCCTCCATTCAGCCTGCTGCTACGCAGAGTTAACACGGATCTTTATCAGCAATCTCTCTCCTGTGTCGACAAAGCCTCTCTCTTTCTCTTTCTTACACACAGACACACACACACACAGTTTGCCCCCAATATCCCTGTGATGGTGTTGAATACATGTTTGCTTGCTATCTTTTTCTTATACACAGGCAAAAAGAGACAATTTATATTTCAAATATACTGGCTCCAAAATAATGCCTAAGAAATATAAAGCAAGTTTTAAGGAAAGGTTTGCATTATTTGTTTGCAAATTGTACTTGATTTGATATTGATATTTTAAATCTAGTGCTGTTTTTACAATGTTTAATTTAGAGTCTCTTTGGCTTAGTAAAAGGGCTAAACACATCCTAACACTCACCATACATTACCATCAGCCAATAATTCCACAAATCTGGGCGCATTACTCCCTATCTGCAAAACGTCAAGGCAGGTAATATGATTAGCACGCTCAAATGAAATATCGAAGGCCCCCAATAGAAGTGATGAAAAGAGGTGTGTGTGTGTGTGTGTGTGTGTGTGTGTGTGTGCTAGGTACAGGCAAAGCAAACCAATCCTGCCAGTATTAAATATATAAGAATATAATATGAAAGGAATGTAAAAAAGGAGAAGTGAGAGTCAAACAAGAGAGAGAGAGAGAGCGAGAGAAAGAGAGACTGTCTATTCTTATGGGAGTGAGTAAAGAGACTTTTACAAAGATGCATTCTGCATGTGACCTCACTGCATGTGACCTCTGTGTAGTCTTGGTGATGCATTTGGTATAAAGATGTGTTTGTGTGAAAAAGCAGGACGTTTAAATGAACATGATGGTGTTTTAATCTACACTAGCCCTTTGTAGCCTAGCAACAAAAGTAATAATGCACAAATAATTTTACTATTAATGACAAGACTGTAAATTTAACACTTGTGTCTTGGTGTGTGGAATAGTATGGACTTCCAGACATGCTCCAGGGATGGGAGGGCCTATTCTACCCCAGCCCACCCACTTCCCCGTCCTCTCGTCTGTCCTTCATAAAAGTTCTGGCTCTTCCGGATGGTAATGAAGGTTTACAGCTCAGCACAGCCTGCTAATTACACAGACTAACTACCAACCCCAGACACCTGTCTGCCTGTCTGCGTCTAAGATACACAAGTCAGCTTAAACAATGCTCAGGAAAACACCAGGCTCTGTAAAGCTGTCTGCTATGTCTGTGTATCTGTAGCTAAATAAAGAGGATTCTTTACAACAACAAAATACAAAAGACAAAAATAAAATAATTTAGATCTGTATAAAAATACAAAATATTCTTTTATACAAAAAATGAACTTAATCAAAATGAAATTCAAAAAATGAAATAAAATAGGAACAGTAATCCTCAAAAAATAGTGGAAAAAAATGACAGACTGACATCTGCTTCTAACAATTACATTTACAGACTTTTTACCAGCACATTGAGAAGGACACCTTTTGTTTGACCTCAAGCTAACCTTTAGCAGAGTGACAGGGGAACACAGGTTTGGAGGAAGCTAGGAGAATTTTCAGACCACTATGGTGTACTCAAGCAGTCCCTGAGCTTACCCCCATCAGGCCACTTCACCAATGAAGCCCACCAACACCTAACAGCCCTACACAGACCAATAAATCCCTCTTTATAAACAACGGCTGTGAGAGAAAGTGTGTGTGGGGGGGCACAGAATGATGAGGAAGGAGAAGAAAGGGGGAGAGAGAGAAGCAGAAAAAGATAAGGACAGCTGAGAAAGATGAGTTGATCTGTCTGGTTGTGGTGCTGCGTCTGCTGGCTGACTCAGGGTGGATGGGTCATCAGGGGATGACCGTTTACTGGGGAATCACGACTCATTAGAATGAAAAAGAGGAAGGAAGAGTTAAAATGATTTCCCCATATGGGACATGTCAAACAGGAAGTACTCAAGGGGTTAAAAAAGTCAAATCCAAATACAAACAAATCCTGAAAGCGCCTTCCTTCACCTGCAAGAGAAACAACTAAACATGTTTCCAACCACAGGCATTTGACAATAATAGAGTTCTTTAGGTTGCATTAAAAAACTTCATGGGAACTTAGAAAAAGTCAACAAAATTGGGATTAATTAACTGGAAATATATTAAACACAATTCCTATGACCTGTGCCATTCTGAGAGATGACCTAAGCTTTGGTCAGAGTCAGCCAAAAGTGTTGGTGGAAAGTTCACTGCATCCCTCCTCTCAAAAATACAGATCGTAATGTTTGGAGAGGTGCTGTCATGTTGCGGTGGTGGCGTCACCACAAAACTACAATTACACTGCGGCCACATCACAGGAACTTATTGGAAACATGGCTGCAGTTTGTCCCGGGCATTCTACTCAGCGAGTCTGCTATACTGCAAGGGGAAATTGAGGTTGAAAGAGTGCCATAAAACATTCCATTACTGTATCTTCAGCCAAACCAGGACATAAATTTGTACAAATGCAGCTATTTTCCCCTCTTTGGCTAAACAAATTCTAAAGCATCCAGGGATAGATTGCTGAACTTGAAAGCAAAAAATAGAACATGAAGATGGGGGAAAAACACTACAACAGAGTACAGTTCCAGTCTTCATTCCATTATTTTCACTGTGATTGTACATCAACCTTTTTAGCTTTTCAACGCTAGTCTCTGAGATTCCTTTAGCTGAACTTTGATAGTTTCTTAGGCTTGTGGGAGCTTCACTGAGGCCTGTCGGCTGAGCCTTTGAAAGCAGCTGGCTTCTTACCGGAGCACAGGAGCTGCCTAAGAACTCCTCTACTATTAGTTTTACTGGTAAGGCAATCAGCCCCGGAGGCTTTGTTCAGAGGCCCTACAGAATGTTTCCAATACTATAAAGTACAGAGCCCAAGGACGGGCCACCAGCAACCTGGCTCACACACACATATGGACACTAAACGGGTTTCAATGGGTACGTATGAATTTACAAGCCAAAGACCAGCTATCTTCTGCTGTGAGCACAATCATGTTGACAGATGTGCACATGAAGGCAACTCTATCATCCACACAGACAAAGGGTGTCTGACATTACAGGACTTCCCCTGGTTGCACATGTGCAAAGATAGCAGTGAGCTAAGCAGGGTCCTGTGCTCAATAGCAGGGCTCCCTCCCTTTAAGACCAGCTTTAGCACTGCATGTCCACTACTCAGTATTTGCTTGAATGATTTGTGGACTCCAGGGACTAGAGATGTGCCTTTTTGTAGTAAGCCAACAATCCAAACCCCCTTTTCCCTCCCTCCTCTGAATGCTTTGAGTCTCTTCCCTGCTGTCTTTGAACTGAGATCAGAGAGAAACATTTTGGCACACATGATGCTGGTCGATCAGGTGCAGGGATAGCCTGCTTTTGAGTGGTCTGTTGTTTTAATAACGTAACCCCCCCACCACCACCCCCCAACTGAATCTTCTTCCACTGCTCTCCTAACACCCCTCCCTACCCATGGCTCTTTCTTCCTCCTTTCAAAATCATTACAGCCCCCTCGGATTTCTTTCACCTCATGCCATGCAATTACTACTTGTACAAAGAGAACAAAGTAAGGGCAGTTTGGAAACATAGGTCCAGAGCCTGCGGACCGGAGGGGGTTGACTCTGAGGGAGGGGTCAGAGTCCACACTAACCCCAAGCCTTGCCTGGGAACACATGAGTGAAACCTCTTTTAGGGGATTAATCCCTGGACGGCTGAGATCCCCTTCCCCTTGCTGGCGCTTGAAGCCGAGTGGCTCTTACTTATCAGGAAGCGTTGATATAAAAGTCGATGGCTTGAGAAGCAACCTCGTAAAAACTCGAGGAACAGAATTTCAGAGCGGCAAAATTCCACAGATCCTCTGAAATAACAACTTAACTGCGTCTTAAGAAGGGTTTAGAAAGACAGATGGAAGAAAAGATGGATGATTCTTTTTGTGTGAATGGAAAGCGGGTTACAGAAGTGGTCTAATTGAATAGTGCCTGGGTTGTGATTTTTTGCCTTCAATTAATGTGCCAAAATGCCATTTTGAGAGAAACAAAACTTTGATGCGTTTCCTGACAAATGAAAACGAACAGAAATAATAATATGAAAAGAGGAAAAAGAAGAGAAAGTGGGGGGAGGATATCCTGTTTAACTACCCCTTTTTTACACCTGTCAAGCCTTCCAAAGCCGCGGCACTGCTCTGTTTATCTGGGATAAAAAAAGACAGCTTTGATTGAGTAAATCAGAGAGTGAGATGTCGGCAGCCAAACAGAGGGCAGCGAAACAGCCGGTTTCAGCACAGTGCTGCAATTTGGTGTAAATTTGACCTGAAAAACACAGGGTGTTTATTGTGCGCTATCATATAGGCCCTGTCAAAGCACCGGCAATTATTGCCATTAGGCTTCCATCATGTCAGTGGCTGTGCCTCTCCAGCGGCCCGCCCCCTTTCTCCGAGCCCTATAATCTGAACACACTTTTGCTCCATCAGGACGGCCCGAAGCAGGCAGATTGTTAAACCAGTGCCCATCTCCCTCTCTTTCTATCCGTCAGACAGGAGGCGAGAGCTGGGTGCTAAGTCACCGTCAGCCCTTCTTTTCTTTTTCATTTGCCTCCATTCGTTCCTGGCCCTTCAGCAGCTCTGACAGGCGTTTGGGGACCTGACTGATGTTTGTATTGTGTGCACTGAATTGAAAAGGAAATGGCCATTAAAGTATGGGAGATGGTGGTATGCGAGTGGGTAGGAGGATGAGCGACGAGGTGTGTGCGTTTCTGTGAGGAGGAATAGCGTGTTACTGTCTACGTCGGCTTCAGTGAAGCGGTTTCCGTTCGAGTATTTTTCAGCTATGCCCTGGACTGCATTTTAACATGCTCCAGTAGCACGGCCTAGCAATTCACAGATACTGGATGCATTGTCTTGTGTATTAAATTTGTGAGTCCCCCATGGTCACCCAGAGAGATGAAAGACCACAAGGACTCTCCTTCCGGATGATGTCATCCTCCACCCTTTCTCCAAACGCCCCTCCGCCCGAAAGGCCTTGTTTCCCAACTGCCACCCAGCTCCCCCTCCTTCTTCTCTCGGTTCGCATCAGTACCCCAATACACACCCCAAATCCACCCAGCCGCCCTCACACACACGCACTGCGCTCCAGCTGGGCTTGATGCAGGGGGGCAAGAGGACCACCACCTGTTACACTTCTCCATGTCTGGAACAAATGTCATTTCAAAACAATGATTAAAGTAACATAATTATTTAAAGCAACACTCAATCTTTTTCATAAGCGATAATGACAAATATGATACAGGTGTACCTGAGATTATACAGCAAAGGTTCCATCCTATGAATGAAGGAGCTTCTTTCCAGAACCTTTACTTTTGTAAAAGTCAAATCTTAAGCCAGCTGGCTAAAACAAGTGTCTCCTGTGGGCCTAAGACCGTTTGGCTAGAGATCAGGAAAGAAGAGCTTTGTGTATAAGGACATACACACACACACACACACAAACAGAGTCAGCGTGCATGGCTGCAGAGCAGAGAGCGTTCAGGTGAGCAGTGTGGAGAGTCTCCTGTGTGGATCATTAGGGCTATCGGAGGCACTGGAGTGGGATTAAGTGACTTTGAAAGGTAGCAGGCTCAAGCCGCAGACTCTGCCTGGTGGCCACTTAAAAGCAATAAGGTCTCTGGCACTGTGATGTCTGCCCAGCCAAGCAGCCTGATACTGTCTCATTGCTGCTGGACTACCACTATCCATTTCTCTATTCTTTCTTTTTCTTGCTATTTCTTTCTATCTATCTGTCTTGCTCTTTCTGTCTGTCTCTTTCTTTCATACAGAAGTCTAAAAGAAGATTTAAAGAACAATAATATAAATAAGAAACAGACAGAAGTTTAGAAATGTGACCTGTCTCTACCAACAGCTTCCCCTAATGCACACTGCAGAGTTTTCTAAGTACTGCTGAGCTTGCTCTGTTATACACAAACTTGTGTGCACACATGGGCAAAAATGCTCAGACATACACACACACGCACGCACGCACACACACACACACATTTGTGAGAGGTAAAAAAGAGAGGGTAAATAAAAAAAAAATGGAGAGGGTTATTTTCAATGTATTTCACAAATTATGAAAAAAACACATTTATTTAAACTAAACCTAAGTATGTCTACCTGACTTTCAAAAAAATAATTATAATAGCAGCCTAAATTTAAAAGGCTGGTTCAGTCATGTTTTTGACTTGGTTTGGATGTCAAATGAAGCAATTTCTTACTGTGTACACTAAAATTATTTAAATGTATAAATGTTTAAAATTATTAACATTTAACATTAATAATAGTAAAACTTTTTTTGGTTGAAGATCCAAAAACAATTTAAATTTTTAGGTCAGTAACAATTATGTTTTGGGAAACAAAACTTTTAAACCACGTCAAAGCAAATCTACCAATGTACAAAACAGTTTGGCTGATCCAATGAATACAAACTTACTCACAGATGGTTCATAACAATTGGACACAAACACTCTCTCTCTTCTCTAAACAGACTTAAGAAAAACACTGCAGCCAATGGTGTGGACAGGCTGTGAAACACAAAGGAAGAGTTCTTTTCAGGTCTACGGCAGGATAATGTCCGTCCTCTGTTGTGTGTGCGTTTTCAGGGTCACAGAGGAGGGCACATTAAGCCAGCATCGCCAAGCTGGTCATTTCACTGCTACTTCTGCTGGCAATTTCCACCTCCCTCTTTCTCTGTTTCTGCTCCCCCCCTTCGCTCCTTTCTTTCCTTTCTAATACAGCACCAGGGTCTAATAGGCCTCAATTGCTGTGTGGCCATAGGGGCTTTATTGAGACACTGGAGTGTTTAAAAACAAGAGACCAAGGTGGTGCTGGTGGGGGGGTTGTTGTTTAGGTACCTTTACCTCGCAAAAAACTCTTGCTCTTTTTTTCTGCTGAGGTACGAGGGGAGGGAGAGGAGAAGGGAAATGGTAGCTAGTGACTATTTCCCTCGCCCCCCTCCCCTCGCCCCCCCACCAGGATGAAAGCTGCCTCCACTTTAAAGTGGATTAGAGGAGCAAAACACTGAAACAATGGGAGGTGAAAAATCAAATTAGGCTCTTAAACATCAAAAAGGGGCCTTGAACAGTTAAGCTTCCTCTTCTCTAATCTGTTTACTTTCAGTCAACTATATATTCAGATTCACAACCTGTTTCTCCACAAGTTTGGCACTAAAATGCAAGTCTGTTCCTGTCACTTGGAGAAGTTCAGGACTGTAATGCTGTCCACACAAACACAGGGCAACAGGGCAAGGCAAGTCTGTGTGGTTTAGTCTGAAGTGCTTTAAAATTATCACTTTTGAGAGGAAACTTTTGGGAGCCTGAATACTGCAGTGTGTAAATAGTTTGTGCTGTTGTTCTCCTTTCTCTTTCTTTCTTTCTTTCTCTTTTTTTATTTTTCTCCTGGTCTTTCTTTCTTATTTACTCTGTTTTTATTTTCTTCTGGTTTCCCTCTAAATCTCTCACTCTCTCTCTTCATCCAGTGGGGGTGATTTTCACTAAAGAACGCCCCAGCAGTGTCCCATGTTGCATTGTTCACGCTCTGCCTCCAATTTGCTTTCCACATTCTGCAGCCCCGTCCGAGACGTTACGCCGGCTTAAGAGACAAATCGCACACACAAAAAAAGGGGAAAAAAATGGAGAGAGGAGAAAAGGGGAGCCCTTCACAGCAATGCAATTATCGCAGCATTTGATGCCGGCGGCCGCCACTGCTGGCTTTTGTAGTGTGGCTTCTGCTCTTCTCTGTTGCCCTGTACTTCACCAGCGCACCTAATAGCCATGGAAGCAGCGATTTTTACGGTACAAGACATTAACATGGCTACACTCCCCAACAATGCCCACATTCAATAGGACTTAAAAAGGAGAGGTGGCTTCGCCTACTTAAGTAAGCCAGAACCTGCCACTGAGAAAGACAGTCCGTGAGTTTATTACACCTTCACAGAGAGAGAGAGAGAGAGAGAGAGAGAGACTAACCATAAAACGCAGGCATTTGCTCTTAGTGATGATGCATTTATTAAATACCACAAACAGCTGCAGGCAACCCAAAAGTGACTTGATCTTCACATCTGTCTCTCTTTCTCACTCTCTCGCTCTCTAAATTTATTTATTTAGGCTATCATAATTGTTATACACTGCTCACAAAATTGCTCACAAATGAAAAATATTTTCATTATGCACTAAATAAAGGAGGCTTTTAAATTAACAATTAATTTGCATGGAGGCAACTTTATTACAATTTCAGCTAATATCAAGGACTCAAAAATGTATTAAATATGTGTCAAATATGTTGTAAAATAATCTATATTAGGAAAAAAACATGACAATAGAGAAATATTTATAGGCATCCATGATCTTTTAGCAAAGTAAATCGGTAGGAGTGTAAATTTAATCGTCCGAATATTTCATAACGCGGTAAGTTTGAGAGTAAAACACCGCAAGAACAAGCGCGTGCAGTGAGTCGCGCGACTGCTCCGCTTCCGGTTCGAATGATAGTGATACGCGGGTGATATTCTTCCTTCCGCGGTTACAGATGCAGCAGTGAGAGGAGGAGGAATAAAGAAGTGGAGGAGGCGGAGGTGAAAAGAGGGACAGATGAGCAGGAGGGGGGCACTTTTACAAAGGCGATGGAAAGAGAAAGTTAGACACAAAGAAACAACGAAAAGCAAAATGCGGGACACGGAGAAAGGAGAGCCGGGCCATTGAAAAGACCATCTGTGATTTGAAATGGATGAGTGTTTTGCGCGCCGTGTTTTTCCTTATCCAGAGCTGAATGGATAGAAACCAATCAGTAACTTAAAAAGGCCATAAACAAATAAATGTGAAAAAGACCCTTTCGCGGTGGCCCTCACAGGACAAATTACACGGGGTGAGCTAGCAGGACACAGTATTTAAAAAACAAAAAACTACGAAATCGGGAATTAACCTCGGAAGAATTATGAATAGTGAACGTTTAAACAAATGGCAAGTCTGAATTGAACATAACAGGCGCTAAACATGCGTGAAAACAATAGGCAAATATAACAGTTATTTTACAGGCTAAAATACATATGAAATTAACTGATAATAGACTAATTCTAATTATCATTATTGTTTTCATTTGTCTTCGTAACAACATACATATTTTATTGTTGATAATAATCGCGCAGTGCACTCATCCTAATTTAATGTTAGCAGACAACCTTTAAGAAAATTAAAACGACCTGTGATACAAAATTACTAATGCATAATTATCTCATGCTAATGACTGTTTATGAATAAAGAGAACACAAGAATTGATAGACAAGAATTGTATGTAAATTAAATTATGCACCGAATCTCACTGAGATAAAGGTGTTAACTAAACACTGTCCAAATACCAAATTTGTCATAAAAATATAAAAGTATTAAATAGTTCAAAACAAATGAATATTTATCAATTTATTATTGTTATTATATTTATTATTATTATTATGCTTCTGTTTGACATGAACTGTAATTATAAACCCCCCAGATTTAAAAAGGTGACAAATATTAAAACAAGCATGTAAGAGCATTGTATATATATAACAGGATATTAAAGCAAAAAAAACTGAGTTCTTCAGAGGCATCACTCATTCAGTGTGTCCGCATAGAGCTCAACACAGACAATTAATTACTTTTCTATCCATAAAGTAAAATAATGTGAAATATCGCATATTTTAATCAACTTCAAAAGTATTGCTATCCTCAAATTTTGGATGGGTGCCGAACACATTCATGGCAGTTTAATTAAATTAACTCACGGTACATCTTTGATTTGTACCCATTAAAAATACAATTTTATGGCTCAATTCGAAAAAGCATCATAGAAGGTTAATGACTGAAAGTGGGGCATAAGGAGCTTAATTGCGGATGGACACTGCAGACAGTATTTTATTGTGTAAAACTAAATTCAAGACACCTATTTTGCAGCTAAGAGGTTTGTGGACGGCATTAAATCACAGGGTACCCTGAGACAACTGCTCTAGAGGACAAAAATCATCCTTTAAGTATGTGAAACGTGAATGAACTTTTTATATGCCTCAACTGAGAATTTAATTTAGGATTTGATTGCCGGACTTCCTTTTTTATACATAATTTAGCAGAATCAACTTTGGATTTATTAATGGTCAAATAAAAGTTTTGAAAAATTTATTTTAAAAGCCTAATAACGAAAATGAAGGAAAAAAGAGAATAAAGGAGAAAAAGTCAAAGCGTGAAATCTAGTCCACTACCTTCACTGTTACTTTTACTACACAAATAATAATTGTGTATTTAATATATACTTTTGACCATTATAAATGACATTTATTCTGGCAGTTATGAATGTCAAATATACATTCTGTGATACAAAACACATCTAAACCAAAAACTCCTAATGAGCTCCTTTCAAAGTTTAAAGGATTGCAGAGTGGCACAATGAGAGTGTTGAGTTTAATCTAACCTATAGGTGAACAGGCTAATAAACTAAAGGAGAATTTCCGGCTGGTGATTAACCCGCTGCTTGGCTGGAACGAGCTGATGTCAGTAGCGGCTACTGAAGGAATGACATTAGCTGTAAATGTAATGATGCAGTGGTCTATCGCTAACTGCTAGGATGAGCTGCATTATGAAGTCAGTTAGGCAGGAGCAGAGGACTCTTATTGACCAGGGGGAGTTTGCCTAGCACTAAATTCTCAGCAGTAACAATGTAGTGAATGGGTGAGAAAGAAAGCAGAGCAGAGATCAGCCTGCAGTGTGACCCAAAATGGGGTGGCCTAGGTTTAGGGAGAAAGGGAGGAGAGGGTGGGGTGTACAGGGTTGACGGTTAGTCTCTTGACCTCCCGGGGTCTCCGTTCCTCTGAGTACAAACCCCAAATGACAGGACCCCCCACTTATATTCTCTGTAGAATCTCACTTTCACTAGTTTTAGAACTATTAGTAGTTCTGGGAGTGGTAACACACATATCTTCATAGAGTACATTCTGTATTTGAGATGGTTCAGGGGTGTTAAAAAACACTAAGCTAAAATGAGTAAAACACAGAGAGAAGTTGATAAACTGTGCTATCTATGCTGGTCCCATCCAGCAGACCTCAAATTCCAAACATTATAAAGATAACAAATTGCTGGCCCTGACACATTAGTACATTGTGGGGCCATAGGAAGGAAAATAAAGTGTAAGAGAGAAATAAACAGAGAAGAGGAGAGGTAAACAAAACACTCCCTAATGGATGGGAGTGTAGGGGGCTTTAAAAGCAGTCTACAGTAGCCATTAACAGATTAAAGCACCCTTTTGGCCTGATCAGGAAAGCATGTTTGCAAACTACTTTTAACTACTAGCAAACTGCTCTGAAACACTGCTGCCATATCCCTGACACATTTTAATAGCGGACAGTCTGAGAATTTTAAGCAGTCCAGGGAGAAAATGGACAAGATGGGGTAACAAAGTATCAGGTCTGACCTGCATGACTGCCCCCCCTCCCATAACCCCCCCAGCACACACACGGTGACAGGGTTAGAGCCTGGTTGTTGGCAGGGTTCTCTGATTTCACGGCAGGCTGGGTGGTGCCATTGAGCAGTCATCGTGCTCTCTTTCAGCCTTTCAGACTACAATCCCCCACCCGGTACCTCACCCCACAACAGCTCCACACACACCCCACAAGTCTCACAGACACGATCCAACACTCTCACCCAAGCACCACTATGACCCTAACCTGCCCTAAAGCACTGAGGTAAGCTTTCCAAAGACCTCATAGCACCTTCAAAGATTTTCAATGTTCACATTTTAAACTGCAAAATCTGATGAACATCTAAAATAAACCTTATAAACAGACCAAGTTGTAAACTTACAGTACTGAATTAAAACACCCATCATTTGTTAAATTCAGCACCCTCCCTTCCTTTCCCTGTGTTAGTTTATTAGACAGTTTGGCTAATTTGATAATGTTTTTTGCTAGCATCAGGAGTGTAATACGTTCAATTTTGCCCAAAAAGCACAGAAAAGAAAAATCCACAGCTTCCATCAGAACCATCTTATAACTCAATCCCAAAACACCTCATAACGTGTCATTTGTCACACAATAAGAGACGTAACATAATACACAAGGTGTCTGAATCGCATGTAAAGAAAACCATGGGCACAGGGTGACAGTGTCTTATAGGGGCCTGTGAGGTAACAGCACAGTGAACTAACTCTCCCTTTCTCTGCCATTTCCCTATTCTCTCTCTCCTCTGAAAGCACAACTGAGAAAAGCTGTTTTTTGTTTGCAAGTAAAGTTTTCTCCTCCTCTTTGAGTGGGCTGGAGAAAAAGTCTCCCTTCTCTCCTTTAACAAACTCCCCTCTCTTCTCTCAGACTTCCAGCAGGCTAATTAACATGCAACAGGGTGACTTTTACCCTCTTGTGTTTCTCTCTCTCTCTAAAGGGTACTTAATAAAATGTGAGTCTGCGGAACGCAACAAAGGCACAGTGCCTCAGTGCGGCTTCATTTCCATTCGAGAGGCCTCCTGGCTCTCACACTAACGTCTGGACCTGCAGTTCATTCTCGCAGATCGGCCCGACAACAGGTCGGAAACACACAGACAGAGAGAAGAAGCTGGAATGACTGAGGCAAACGTGTGTTGCATGTAGGCTGTGTTGACTTCATTTTACATTTCAATGTGGGAGGGACAATGAAACATTTAGCTGAACTTTATCTTAGGCTAGAGTTAACTTTTTAAAGTTAGCTCTGAACAAAAACAGAACATTAATGAATAGAAATACAGCATTGTTTTCACAAGTTAAAAATATATATGTACTTGAAAAACTAAAGATTTAATATCTATCAATTTATGTCACCTATATGTTTCCCCATATGAAAAATAAATGACCACATTCTTTTCTATTTCTAAGCATGGCTATGAACTTTATTCTGACTGAAGTTAACTTGGGGTCAATTTGGGGTTAAGTCAACCTGCCAAAGTCTGGCTGGAACTAAAAGACAAATAGTGTTTACTTAAACTATCCCATCATCACCTGATTAAAAATTCCATTTGTTAAAATTGCGCAAATATGTGTTCCATTACACATGACTAATGGCTTTTGTATTAATGAAACACTTGCAGAGCTAAGGAATTAATCAAAGAAGAGACAACCGAAATAAGGTATTAAAAGTTATTGAGGTACAGTAATTGCGGCTGAAATTGTTTGACTAAGATGAATCTTGGAGCTAAGGTAAGTGATGACTCCCAAAAAAATTCAAAACATTGAATCAGAGCTCCAGCTACACATTTGCTACCTATGAGATCACTGTGGTATCATTTCTAAAAGTTAAAAAATTACCCTACAAAACAGGAATGTTTTTCTCTTAAACTTAAACCTTTTCCTCCATATGTTAATATTGTTCTCTCTCTCTCCCAATCGCGTGTCCCTTATGCCTGGCTTCTCCTCACATCCCTTTCTAAATTATTCACAAGCAGTCCTGCAGTATGCTTGATTAAGTTTTAATTTCAGCAAATTACCAATCGGCAGGAGGCCACCCTAGTGAATCATATGGCTGGCGAGTTATTTATCAGTGCTGAGGAGGTGTGGATACTTCACTGCTCCCCATGCTCTAATCTACTGGACACTGACCAGGACTTCATTGTGCAAACAGTCAATAGGCCACAGCTAGTCATTTACTCACTCAAGCAGGACTGCATGTGTTTTTTGTGTGAGGTTCTCACCTGTAGCCAGTCACAGGTAGCAGCTGTGGCACACGACTGACCTGCGTGACAGGAGTCATTAGAAACGTGGTGGCATTGAGGCAGAGGTTAAAAAAGGCCTTCGGTAATTAGAGAAAGATGCTTATTGGAGCATCATATTGCACGCTGGAAAGCATTTGTGTGCTTGTTCTGGATATCAGTGTGTGTGTGTGTTTACATACACTGTCAAAAGTGAAAAATAAGTGAAAATGTTACTTTAACTTACTGGATTTTGTTATAGTAATGCTCACAAAAAAAATAAAAATCAAAGAGAGAAATTGCTTTAATCTAGAAAAAGTATTTCAACCTTGTGATGGACAAAATTTTGTCAGTCACAATTTCTATTCTAAATAATTAACAAAGTGTCAGCCAAATGTATTGAAGTATCCCCTAGGCCACACGCACCCCTGGCTGGGAATCACTGGTTTAGCCAAATATAAAATTCAGTCATAATAAATGATCTTTTGACTTTTTGTTTATTCTGATGTTGCCACATAAAGGCACTTCCTCAGCATATGAATGCCGGATGAAACAGGCCATGAAAAAACAACATGGAAATCCCCTTCTAATCTCCTGATATGATGTGCGGAGTACAGATTACCCCTCAACACACTGTAAATTACATTGCGGTCTCATTAGAGCCTAATAGCATCTTATTACTCTAATTTACAGATATAGGTGTTTGAAGGACTAGCTGTGGCGCTCCATACCGCCGCTAACTCTGGCCTTATAGATTAGCGCTCTCCTTCACAATAATCAAACACTAACTGCAGGTAGTAATTTAGCACTCAAGATAATTACCACTAATGATCACATCGGTGTCTGCGTCAGGGACCGAGCGTGCGTGATTATGTGTATTCACGCCGCGTGTTTGCGTTAGCGAGCGTTGTGCGCGTGCGGCCGCTGTTGATTTGTGTGTGTGAAAAACGGCATCCGTCTTCGGGGCCATTCGGCGGCAGTGTGCAGCGCAGTAGCTCATAACCCATTAGCCCGAGTGCGGGGAGGTAGCCGGGGCCCTGCGTCGGATTTATCACGCTCTCCCTGGGTGATTGTCCAACACGGCTTTCCTGTAGCTCTGACAATAGGCCTGGGATTAACGGGGCCTGTCAGTTTCCCCCACACTAGAGATCTTTTTGTCCTCGTTAAAAGCTCCTCTAATTAGCGCAGAGGGGCTTCACTGCTATCTGCTATCGCTCACACACACCACAGGGTTATGCTGGAAAAAACGAAGACATTTTTCCTCTTGGTTTCTATGGCCATCACACCCACACACACACACACACACACACACACACAAAAGCCCCCTTACGGTTTAGAGATATCAGCCTTCTTTCTGTAGCTTTTAGCACACTGATCATAGATCTTATTCATGAGCTGTATTGCCTTATCGCGGTCTAGGCTTTAATGAGACATAATAAGGGGGACATTTTGTAGCAACACACGTCTCTTTTTTATTTGCTGAACCGTATCTCTCTTTTTCTGCCTCTCTCTCCCTCCTGCTCTCGCCAGCTCCCACTTGGCAGATGAATCATATCTCTTTCCCTACATATGCTAAAGCCATGTAATTACAGAGCACCTTAAATACAACAAGTCTTAAAGCTGTCGCCAGAATTACCCTGAAACAAGGCGGGTGGCTCTGTAACCAAGCTGTCACTGTTAAAATTAATTTATCATGGGACAGAGTTAAAAGGAAAGAGAGAGAGACAGAAAGAAGGGAGAGATAAATTGGCAGAGAAAGGCCAAAGGCTGTAACAATGTGAATAACAGGAACTAAAAGAGACAGAACCGTAAAGAACGCAGTAGGATTTTAAGGCATTTCTAGTCATTTCTGTTCTGTTTCAAAAACCACCAATTAATCCAGCCCACTATGTGCTTTAATAGCAGCTTCTGATTGGTCAAACTCTGTGAGTCTAATTAACATATTCTCGCCCATGAACCATCACACACAAAGATGTGTTTTGAATAGAGGTGCATCTGAAGTTGGGTATGTAAGGTGTATGTGTGTGTGTGTGTGTTTCAGCACAGTTCCCCTCCTCCTGGCTGCTAAAGGCTTTAATTCATCAGCAAGCCTGATTGATCTTCTTCTCATGGGCCGCTCCGCCACTGCTGATGCTGCACAGCGCGTGTGGATGGCCGGCAGAATAAAGAGTAGCAGTTGTGTGGCTGGCTGTGAGAGTGGAGGGGACATTTTTTAAAACGTATTAATCGCCCTGCCTGATCAGGCCCTGAGTGCTGCAGACAGGCCCTGTCAGAGAGAGAGAGAAGGAGAGATGGTCTGTAGGACCATGCAAGTCTCAGAAGGGCTGCTACTCACGCCTACAAACATAGCTGAATCCCTCTGTTCTCCAAAGAAAATACACACATACCGAACCAAACCCACACACACACACACACACACACGCGAGCAGCATGCATAAGAACACACCGCTAATCGTAATCGGGCTTCAATATCAGCAATTCCCAGAACGTTAAACAAGCTCTATGAAGGAAAACCAATTTGTCATAGTTATGTTTTCTCTTCCCTCTTGATGTTATTTGTATTGCCCTCAAAAGCTACATGATTAATATGTTATAATGGCAGTATTATTTCATTTTTCTCTTCTGCTTGTCTTTTACCCTTTCTTGTGCACATACAATTCAGTTCTTAATTGCAGAGAGACACAGGGAGGAATAACAATAAGATAACTGCAAAAAAAAAAAGGTATTTTCAGCCCCATTTCCACGGGAGGGTTTGCTATTGTGGTTATGCTACATCAGAGCTGAGCTCTATGGGTAAGTGACGGCTCTGTTTAAGACGTTTGTGGTTACATGCTGTGCTACTGGTGGTGGATTAGCCAATCACCTCCCTGCCCTACCACAGAGGAGCATGAACTTCATTCCCTGCCAGTACAGAAATATTTTGAGTTAAATCTTGAAACTTTACAGAGAATGATCCAAAACCGCAACATACAGCTATAAAATGTAATGGGGGAATCCATAAGGCCACATATACAGGACACAGATCATTGTCAGAAATTAGAAACGTATTTATTAGAAGGCAATATTTGCCTCATGTAATTTATTTTTATTTATATCTTTATGAAGGCTTACACAAAAGTCTAGAGTACTTCAAGACTTTGTTACAGACTCCATGAATCCTAAAGGAAAAGGACAGCTTTAAAAGGAGAAGCTATTAATTACACAACCTACAAACACAACCAACAAATGAAGCACACTAAGGAAGCCATTTCTGATTGAATGACCATTGACTGGTATGGAGGAGTGGGAGGAGTCAAGGATGAGCAAGGGTGGGAGAGAGATTGAGAGAGAGAGGGTGTGTGGTCCTGGTCATGCTGTCTCCCGGGGTGTTCCGCTACACTGAGGACAGCACAGGGGAAGTGAGAGGAGGGAGCCAAGGTGGCGAATGAGAAGAGAAGGTGACAAGACATCAGGGAGAGGGCAATGAATTATTTATAAGGCCACTGATGGACAGGCTGAATACAAGAGACAGAAAAAGGGGGACATAAGGCTCAGAAGAGGGGAGGGGTGGACAGTAGAAACCAGGGACTCTTTCATGTTGTGCACACACATATACATTCATGCAGACAGACACGCACATGCCACAAGCTGTTGTGAGCCTGGCCGTAGAGATAGTAAGGTGATGGGACGCTTTGATTGTAACAAACCCCTAGTATAAGCGGGAGAGCTTCAAAGATCATAAGGGGCATGCGATGTGGACATATGAGAGCCTATGCCCATGTCCTGGCTGTCCTAAGATCTGCCTGAATAAAATTCACCAGGCTTAAAAAAATAAATAAGTAGAAGAACTGTCACCATTTTTCACAGTTCCTGGTCATAAGCAGACAGTATGTTTAACCTCAGTTCCCTTACGGTACGGCTGGGTCTTGTTCAGGGCGTCTGAGAGTGATGTAGTACAGAGCGTTTGTGGCTCACGTGATCACTCTGTAGGTGCACTACGAGCGCAGGGCCAGCGAGGGGCCGAGGGGGGCTAGGACTGGTTAAAGCTGGGATGATGAATATTTAACCCTTGTAGACGGGCGGTGGTTAATTTGTCAGGTCCGCTGGTTAAATGCCACCATTAGCATTGGGCCCCGATATTGACGGCTGGAGGCTGGAGGAGCAGATGATGGATGCATAACAGCCCAAACCAGACAGCCGGCTCATCACGTCGCTGTATCGACAGAATATTATTAACACAGCAGCAGGGCTGCGACAACAGGTATAAAGGCTAGAAAAGACCCCTGAGGGTGGACATACATTGAAACCCCTACACACACACACAACGCTGATTATGTACTTACAAACGACAAGCCTAACATAATAGCCAATTCTGATTATAATTTAACTGTCTAGCATGTTTTAGTCTATAATAAATATAAGCATCCAATTGTAGCAAATGCTTTTTGCACATTTATAGTGATTATTTAAGGTTTATTTATGAACATTTGACATTATATATATATATATATAACATTATATATTACATTATATAGTATATAATATTATCTAATTATATATAGGCCAGATTCAAACTTACATTGCCTATGTGGCTCAGCTCCTGATACTACTTTTACTGCTTATGAGGAACAGCTAAACAATCAAAAAGACACTTATAGGGCAAACAGTTTTTCCAAGTCTGTTACTTTTTGTATAACATTTTTCGCCACCTCTCTGCAGTTCAGCACTGAGGTTGAGGGTCAGGTAAACCCTTCCTTGTGTTCCACGCCCTGCCATTACCCCGCACAGCAAAACCTGAGCCCTGAGAAAAACATTTCCCACCATGCAATCTGCCTGAAGAACGCAGACATCCGGACCCACCGAGGCGTCTGCCCCAACCCTGCCAATTGCCCTGTTACCACGGATATAACACCAGGTTGCCGTGTGAGGCCGTTTCTACCCAGACACCTGCCACTGGCTCATAACATCCCTCCAGTTGTTACTGTGACATTGCTGCAAAGACAGACACTTTTAAAACCTTCACTTTACAGGCCCTTCTGCTATTCACACTGTATATTTCATTGTCTTTTCCAATGCCGATGCAAATAGCCTCTTACTGTCATTATGAGAATTCTGTTGGAGTCGTAACAGTTTGGAACAGATTGCCTGAAAATCCACCCAGGGAAAAAACGAGAGGAAAAATAAAACTGGCTTTCTGGCGAGGCAAAAAACAAATCTTGTATTTCTTTGTGCATCATTCCGTGAAATACAAATACATCTGAGAAAACAAAGTGAAACATTCCTCTGTGCTCACCCCAGCTCGGCAAGTCATTGGTGGCAGGTTTGCTGAAGCCTGACTGAACAAACAGCCTCAACTAAAAAACAAGCCTCTGTTCTCTGATGCTGTTAGGAGACCATTTGCTTTCTCTCTCTGCTTTCTTTTTCTTTTAATGGGTCCCATTCACTAATGATTTTGTATTAAAACGTGTTTTATGCGAACAGAAAAGGTTCTCATATAAAATTTGTTGCAATTTTTGTACATATGGCAAAACTACATGTGATCTAAAACTACAAGTTGCAAGTTTATGCAGAACATATCCCAGATCAAACTATAATGCACATGTTTGAAACTATGAAATAACAAAAACTTGTTTCAACCTATAATAAAAATATGTAGAAAAACATTTCAAGTTTTAATGAGTTTGGTTTAAGTTTTGGTTTAAGTTTTACATTTTTAATTTGGAAGAAAATTTACTTGCATCATGATCAATCAGGACTTTTGTGTGAAAATGTTCACACTGTTATTACACATATCTGGCCTGTATAATTAGTGCATGAGACCCATTTTCTCTCTCTCTCTCTCTTCTCTCTCTCTCTCTCTCTCTCTCTCTCTGTGCTGATGCTGGTACTGAAGGACAGACTCACACTGAGAGGCGTAGGCCCCGTTCCCCTGATACTGTTTGTTTGCACATGCTCGCTTTGTTTTCCTCCTCTCTGCTCCAAAGATCTCTGCATTTCGCCAGACTCCCTGTGTATCTGAGGGGACCAGTAAACAAAAGTTAAAGGAGTCATGCATGGAGGGCCTAGCGCAGCCCTGCTAAACCCCGCAAAGCAATCTGGACACACATGCAGAACCAAAAAAGGAGCAAAGTTAAAGCCAAGGCCCCACACGAGGAGCAAACACGCTGTCATACATGTGCAGAAAAATGGGCTCATATTGAGCGACCTGCAGAGAAAGGCCTCTTCTATCTTTAAAGGGGGAGCGGAGGGGGCTGCAGCCTTTTGATTATTTGCACTTGTTTGATGTCCCTGCAAGAAGGACAGAAAGGAGATGTGTTTAACTTCTAGAAGAGAGCATCATGCTGTGTCCGGGCTATACAACCACTATCACTAAACCCCACTCAGCCTGCCGCTTGTTAGACAGAGCTCTGGAAAATCAATATATCTTTGAATGGAGGTCAGAGGGGTGGCTGCTTTGGGAGAAGTGACAGATTTGCTCTCTTTTGCTCTCTAAGACCCCCCCTTCCCAAGGCCCTATTCGCAGACTCGACTGTGCCCCCCCACCCCCATTTCCCCAGAGTGGTGGATGCCGCACATTCTGCCATGGGGATGTGGTATTAGACAGCCCGTATCCAAATGGCACCCGCAGTGCCGCGTGAGCACGGGAGCCAGGGGCCAACATGACTACAGGATTACACAGCAGCAGGTGTGAAACACAGCTTAACTCACAAAAGCACATATACACACACACTCTCAGCTCATGTCAGATGGGCAGGGGGGCTTTGGGGGAATTCAATAAAGTAGGAGTTCAGATTAGACCCCGCTCGCCACTTTTAGGTGCCATTTTCAATGGCGACAATTTTCAGCTCTGCAGTGTTGAAATTGTCAGGGCTCGGGTCTGCAGGCGAACAGCCACCGGGCTGAAAATGGCCGACTGAGGGGGGGCTTTGATAGGGGTGAAGTGGAGGGGGTCTCTGGTTAAGAAGATTTTTGACCCCCCGTGAGGAGATGCGGTCAAAGAGCGCCCGAGCTCTTTGATGTGTCACAAAAATAAACGCACTCTCATAGACTGCAATAAACATTGTCACGACTCCCACAAACACATACAGGAAGATCGCTCTGTACATGACATCACACATAACCACCGGGTCGTCCCCTGTCCAATATTGTATCATTCACACAAAAGGAACAAAGAACAAAAAAATGAACCAATAAATCAATAGTCAACCTGTCACCAAATAAGAAGAAACTGATGATTGGCTTTTTTAACCTCAAAGCTGCAGTGTGTATTTTCTGTGCCACTAGCATAACCAACCGCAATTGCTAAAAAATTATTGACTTCAAAGGTTTTCTGAAAAATACCCTTTCTGCCATTGGTCGAGTCAAACTGATGCTTTACCACAAACTCACACCATTGGTCGAGTCAGTGTTGTCATGTGTCAGCCTGACAGAGACACTAAAACAAACCACAGAAGCAGAGTGTTTAAAATTTTCAAATAATATCAACCTACAAATGGCTTACATATAGTTGTCTCTGCATATTAAAACAGAAAAGTTATTTAAAAATATAACACTTGAACTATAATGTCAAAATTACACACATTATTAATAATTGTTTATCATTAACTGCTCATTGCATTTAAAACCGTTATATTTTGGACAACTCTCTTCAATACAGTATTCACTAGACAATTCAAAATCTTGAAAGACGATGCTACAATACTACAAGAGGCTACAACTCAGCTTCAGTGATAGCCTGAGATGCATACGGGTCAATTACAGCATCACACCAATTGACAAGATAATATGACCGTGGATCTATGCTCACAGAATGAAAGGAAGAGTAAAAAGGAGGAAGGAACAGGAGACAGTGAAAGAGGGAGGGAGTGGAGAAGAACAGGAGAGGCCCATTTGTAATGTATACTGCAGGAGGCATTGATGATTGCAATTATCAAATAGCTGTTTTAAAAGGCCATTGATTGGTGTCATTAACTCAGTGAGTGTTTACTGATTGCTGCATTTGCACGATCACTCATGCTGGGAGCTCGTGCATCTGTTCTGATTAGCCCTGAAGAGGAGAAGGCCATCAAAGGAAGGTTTAAGCTAACACGCATGCAGCTGGCAGCGAGTATGCGGACACACACGCAGATTTAGTCTAACATTATCACACACAGAGTTAGCAAAGCACAAATTAATAAAACACAGATATTACAGCACACACATACCCAGAATTCTCAGACACGCACTGGCTGGCGCACAACACACTTATCTACTCTGGGCTCATATATTCAATTATGTCAAAAGCCTTGTTAGAACACAACTGAGAAGCACCTCGTGATTGGGAGGGGGGTGGCATTTCCTAAGTGCCTGCTTTAACTGTTTTCTCCCAGGCAGCCTGGCTACCAGCCCACCCCTGAACGGTCTGCTTTATTGGCATGTAAAAGACCAGCTCCAGGGGCCTGGCCAGAGAGACCAGACTGACAACTGCAGGAGCGTTTCAGCTTCCTAACCGCCCCACACGCCAGCCCTTTCACTAACCTCACGCCGCCACGGCAACCAGCTGCCACAGTGCTCTTATCAGCGGGCCGCCACTCTGTCACCACAACAAACAAGACCCTGCAGCCACCACACAACCACCTACAGAAAGACAGAGAGCTAGAGGGGGAGAGGATAGGTAACACCAGAGACAAAAACATGCCAGCTTTGTAGGTTGTATAGGGAAGAAGGCAACAAGGAATGTCAAAATTCAATGTTTCCATTGTGACATCCTGTCTACTAGGATGCCTGGTCAGACTTTAAAAGCATCATAGATGTCTCTATTGCTGGATATAATTTCCCACAATCCTTTGCATGCTATTTCTTGGTTTATATAGATTTATATATTAATACTTA